>JASDQU010107096.1:52543-72896 GCA_032191745.1 Picea mariana
TTACCACCGCCGCCTTATGACATCACACTCCACTTCCTCATTGTCTCTTGATTTCACACCCCACTACCACTCATCACTGGTCATATCCCATACTCTGTCAGCATACCTTGTCCACCATTCACCTACCACATGTCATATTTCTCCCACTCATTACCATCCACATCACCCTCACACACCTTTGCCCGTCAGTGGCCCGTCGTCTCATCCCTAGATATCCATTAGACAATTAATACAGGCTAACGTATCCGTTAGTTTGCTGACTTGCCCCCCGCGCCTAATGGATACCCGTTTGCCCAAACTTAATCTAGTTCCCCCGCCATTTTATCACTATTCACACTATCTGCACCCCAGAAGCTCTATTTCCTCACCATTGCAGTCAGTGACCCAGCCATAGCCATTACCCAGTAACATTTTTGTTTCAAATTGTAGGTACCCGTTGAAGTGATGACGCCGAAATCCAAACAGTCAAAAATCAAGGAAAATCCTTTCCTTCCACCTCCTGTCGATCTCGATGGGATCCCTCTGGCCGACAAAGACTACCTCATCTTCAAGCCAAGATGTGATTTTGATTTTGCTGAGCTATATGCATGGCTCAGAGAAATTTTCCAAGACCAGAGTGATGAGATAGGACTTTGGGAGTCCAATCTCCCACTGTACATGTTTCCCCAGATTCACCATTTCCTGGAATTCACCCTCAAGTGTCAGGCTCATTACCTTCCCGACTAGAGATCTATCGTGTCATCCTCCAGAGAAACCCTGTTCGCTGTCACCTCTGAATCCATTGACCAGATGCTGCAAATAACCAGAGCCGAACCCTTCTCTCCTTTAACTCTTGAGATCCTAACCGACATGTATCAGAAGTTGTCCTTTCCACAGAGAGCACAGATCTTCAAAATATTCCTTCTCTAGAACGCCCCAATAGCCAAGACCAATCCACCCTATTGATCATCGATTTTCTCGGTGAAAGGAAATCAAATCATTTCCGCCCTCTGTAGCCTACTTGGATACTACTCAGATGAATGGGTGGATGAACCAATTTTGGGTTACCTGTCCATTTTCTCTACCAAGGGAAGCCCCACAGTCCAGTTCAATTACAACACCTTCCTGGATAACAACATTCATGACCAGTTGTTCAAATTTCCTACAGAAGGCATGTTTCGGTACTCCTCAGTACTGATGTACATGTTCTTTTTTTTATCAAGAAGATAAGTTCCTTCTCCCCATGCAAAAGCTAGACCAGGATGGCAGGCCACAACCTGTCACCTTTTGGACTTCATTATTGAGAAGGAATTCAACAGAGTTCAGTTTTAAGCAATTCATAGAGTAGTTTTAACACCCAGTGGTAAGCATGCTCAATGGCAGGCAAGAGTAGAGGATAAATGAAGAGATCCAAAGAATATTACACCTCTCGGACCTCACCAAGACGAGAGACTGGTGTCTGTATCAGAATCTCATGGAGATCAGAGTATATGGATGTGAGTTAGATCCCTATAAGTTGCCCAAATACTTGCCTTTTAGAATATTCGCCTTGGAGTACATTAGACAAATGATCAATTCAGATGATATACAATTTGTATCTTTGAAGAAAAAACAACAACTGAGAATTAAAGGGAAGATATGATCTTTTATTTGTAACAGTCGAGCTGCCGAGGAAGAAGCAAACAAACTACTCAAGGAAATGAAATTTCACATCAGTTCCCCTTGGCACTATGATCCATGTGGGATTATAGAATAAATGAGATTCAAGAATAAAATTTCCCCATACGCTCATGTGCCCAAACCAGAGATCAAGAAATTTATGAATCAAACAGAGTGGGAGGCCAACACTCTGGAAGACACAGAACCACAACCTCCTCTAGCTGTCATCTCACAAACCACTACACCACAGGTACCCAAGGAGAAAAGACTCAAGAAGGATGTCTCACCTTCAGTCACTAAAGTGTCATCGGAAGAGTTCCAGGTTTACACAAAAAAGGCCCAAGATCAGTCACACAACTGCTAGGTCTGGAGAGGAAGAGACCTAGTCTACCACAGTGGTTGAGGGAGATCATTCATCACTTTTCTCCAACATCCCGCAGATCATATCTTCTTCTTCATCTAAGACGCAGACTGACACCTCACTGATCAACCAGCCAACTCAAGGGGCTACAAAGTTGAGTATTTTAAGAAATACAATATGATTAAGAATAAAAATGAGAGGTTGGCCAACACCACTTATGCTTAATTCTGGAAGAAAACATCAACAACACAACATAGGCTACTCTTTGCTTTCAACACAGAGAAGGGAAGAACACACATTGCCTTTCTGCAGACACAAGTACCTCATCCAAAAAAAATCGATGACTACAAAATATCCACACTTGAATTTGATGCTAAGGCTGTACATCCAGTTGACCAGATGGATATGCATAGGCAGACTGGAGAGATGGTTTTCTCAACATTGGCCAATGCTTCCACTTCTGCTGCCAAATTACAGGTTTCTCTAAACAATGTTCAGACCCAATTAAAGCCGGAGAAAATATCTTCTTTTGCAAAGGATAATAGGATTAAGTCTCTAGAAGAATTGATGCTCAAAATTGGGTATGACCCCTCAAATATGAAAGCATATGAGGAGATGCTCAAGAAAAAGAATGTTGAGATAACATCTTTGAGGAAACAACTAAAGCTGTCTACTACAGAAGACTCACAAGCCAAAGAGATGGCTGAGACATAAGGTGAGGAGGAGGAGATGCTAAAGTTGATCATGGAACAAAGTGCACAGATAAAAGAGATGGAAGCATAGCTGAAAAGGTTAGTAAAGGAGAAGGAACATGCAACACCCATGGAAGTCATCCCATTGAGTGTAGTTCCCTTCATAGGAGTTAGCACAATAACAATATCAACAACGACCACAACATAACTTCCATCAGTCACCCCATTAACAACTCTAGAAAAATCTGTGGAGCTAGAAAGATCAAAGGAAGAGATTACCTTACAAGAATCGGAAATCAAAAGGCTGGAAAAAGAGATAGAGAATCTCTAGGAGCTTAAATCTTCTTTCCAAGCCAGCTACAATACAGAGAGACACACATCAGAAAAATTGAAGCAGGAGCTACAACAGCTGCAAAAGTAGACAGTTGTGGGAAAAACAATAACAGAATCCAAAGAGACCATTTGGATGGATATCTTCAAATCCATAAATGAAATCTGGCCCATGGTGTAGATCATGTTTGTACAACATGAACTAGTGTTGAGGAGCAGGCAGGCTATCGACATGATAAAGGGAGAGCTAGGAGAAATGCCCACAGAGGCAAATGAAATCATCAGGTTTCTTAATTCGAAGACTAAGGAAGAGCTGGAAGACCTGGAGATTGAGGATAAAACGAAGACTATCCTCGAGGTCAAGAGAGTTCTGACCAAAAGAGGACTGATGTTGCAATTGGAGGAGAAAGCCCAGAATATGGATGTCAGAGTCCAGAAATTCTTTAGCAAGGTTGATGTTTTACAGAAGAAAGGCCTTCTGATTTTACTGGTTCTAAATGATAAGCTGATGACACTCTCCGACTACAAACAAAAGATCTCCATGGTGGCAAAGGACAACTCTAAATTTTTAGGAATACAAGGCAGTATAACCGGCAAGACATTCCTAGAGACTCTGCAGTTGGATCTCAACATCCAACATGAAATCAAGCATATCTTCATCATCAAGCCAAATTTCGCAAAATACATAGAAATGGATGAAGTGTACCAATGACTACTGAAAGTTACCATTCCAAATCAACAGAGATGGGAGGAGCTGTGCGAATTGATCGAGTAGAAGATGAGGTGGACATACAAGTCAACATGTTGAACAGTCAAAGTCAAGTGAATGACTCACCAACGGCCTTTCCCAAAATCAGCGTGAAGAATTCGACATATCATCAACAGTTCCTACAATTTTGTATCTTGTTAGTTAGTTAGTTAGATTTAGAATCCACCACGTCTTGATCATTAATGACAGGGTCATTTGTAATTTTTGTTATAAATACTTCAAACTTCGAAGTACTAAGGGTTGATCTTTACACCCAAGCAAGCTGTAATCATTGTAATTTGTTTCAGAGATCTACCAGTAATAAAAATGACATTTCACAGGATTCCTGTGTGTTAACTGTTGGTGATGTTTTATCCTCTTAGTTGAATGGTTTTTCTATCTTCGTAATCATTTATGTTTTCTATATCTGATCATTTAAAAGAAGTTGAAGTTGCAGAATTTATCTTTGTATACTCCGTTTATGGCTTTTAAAGATCTAAATGTTTATCTTCTGATGTTATGATTAAGAAATTATTAAATGCTTCTTGGTTATAATTGATTATCTCATCTTTTCTGCTATCCATCATTTAAATTCGAAAGGATGTAACCGTTTCATTATCCTTCCCTGTGAAAACACCTTATAAACTCTGTTTGTTGATCTTGAACTTTATAAAACAGACCCCATAGCCCAATGGATGCGTAAGCGATATTTCAACCATTTTCATAAAACAAACAACATAGTCTCATTTATTTAAGTAGCCTAATATCTAGAACCTAAAGCAAAGTTAAATCTTACAAAGAGATCCCTCTCTGAAACTGGAAGGCCTAGATCCCAGTTTCGAAGTGGTTGGATAAAGTTACCTCTAGTAAATTTCTTCTACAACACGGCAACCTCTGGGAATTTATAGAGCGTTAACAGGTTGGACCACTCCTTGTCCAATCTAGTTAAAAAATCCATCTTGGAATAGCTAGCTCAACTCTTGTGAGCCTACATCAAAATGTATAGAAAACCTTAGCCTTCTAGGGCCCCTGTTCCAATTTCCTCTTCCTCTGTTACTCTGGCCATGGCTACCTCTACTGAAGAAGCTCATTTCTGTATGCATTACTTATTAGCAACTAGTTTCTTCAACAAACCATACATGCCATCTCTTTCAATCTGAAACAAATTTTGGCTCAACAACACATCCGACTCATGCAATCCAATCCATAAAAATCATTTAATACTTGTCAATGAGCAGGGTGTGAATAAGGGTTCTAAGATATATGAGGGATTGTATTGAGCAAAAAGTGGTAAAATGAAGGGTGGTAGATCATGATTACTGCTCAACAAATCATCAAACAATCAACTGTATTATAATAACAAAACATATCAACTGTAACATTTCCCTGTGCCATCCTTCAACTGCTAAAATACATAGTTTTCTTCTAACTATAATTTAATTTTAATAATAGGGAGTGAATAGTGAATCTGGGAAGGTGAGGGGACTTGTAATATGCATAAAAGTGAGAGAATGGCATGGAAGTAATGAATACTGTTCATAAAACAAATCTAGTAATCAATAAACATAACTCTGTACTCAAACCAACACCAATTCAATAATTACTGTGTATCAGAACTGTTCACTGTTCAACATTTAAATTCCTCAAAATCTTCTCAATTAGAATAGTCTGCAATCAAACTCATAATTGAAACAACTTTCCATTCAACAGCCCTGTTAAGAAAATGCTTGGTCTCTAGTTTCTTTCCTTTCCTTTTAAGAATCAGAAGAAAACACACAACAACATTGCTCCACCCCTATCCATAATACATCTCTATAAAAATATCATACATTGTCCATCAATTCACAATTGGCCAATTAAAACATATGCACCGGTCCCTTTCCAATTTGAATAGTCTTCTAAAACATGTCTGATTTCATACATTCTTGAACATCTCAACCAATAAGTTCTTGTAACGGAACCACAGTCAACATAAACCCGAGCTTCATCACTTTCAATGCAATTATTTACAATATGCACGATGATTCCATAATAGATACACAGTGAATATAATGAAATAAACCCAGTTATCAATTCAATAATTTGCTGTGATCTCGATCGGGTCTAGTAAAACACACAATAGTCTCCAATTTGAAATTAACATCATGCTATAAGAACACATCGATTGAAGGTATAACGAGAAAGAGGTAGCCCTTGACTACATATTATTACTCATTCCCAATCACAACTTTTCAACCAATTTCATCATAGGAAGACGATATAGGGACTCGAAAAAACATTCCATAACCACTCCATTTGACAATCAATCTTTGACAACCGAAAAGATGCCCGGCATGAGTAAGAACAATTGGGAATTTTTAAAATCGGGCTCTATCACAACAAATACAAAGAGGTAATCAAGAGTGCGCTCAGTCATCAATAGCACAGAGAACTGGAGGTCCTCATAAGCATATCAACCATAGGCAAATACCTTTCGATACAAGCATAGTAGAAAACTACAAGGTTCCTTATAACTCTCAGTCTGGGCAATGGCGCAACAATTAGCCTTAGAGGAAACAACGACGGTTAGGGTAAAAAAACCGATGCACATAGTGCATTTTTCATTTGCAAAGGAGAAGCAAATTTCCACTGGACAGTGACAGTTACCCATAACACACAGACGTATAACCACTGTCCATTTCTTAAAATCCGAATCATTTGATAACAATGCCAGTGAGGATGCATAACCTGAGGCATAACTTATATCACCCAACAATCATATAGCATATATATTGACATAATGGCCACCCTAAGACCGACTTCCAAGATGCTTTGATGCCAAGACCATGTGAATAAATCCACGACCATGACTCTGGAAAAATACACAACAACCAAATGGAAGTTCGAATACGACTGGATAGGGTTACCCACATAACCGTGAGGAAACAACCAAAAATAATACATAGAGAGAAACCCTCCACTATTAAAACACAGAGTGATAATACCCATATTCATTCAAAAATCCACAGAGACCCACCACAATTTTGCACAACTCAACCAAAAACCAATTCTTTTACTTGCAAATCGAACAATTACACAGTCATTTCAGAGAGAAAAACCACGCGTTTACACAGTTGCAATTCTTAGGAAAACACAAACCCAAGCATTACTGAGCCATTGTTTGTTCACACACAAAGAGTAATTCATGGTTGGAGTGAAAAAGAGCCATACCTGTAACCGAGAGATTAAAAGGGCGAGTTGGCCAAGCATTTTCTTCCCAAGCCTAAATTGCGGAGCTTAACCACCAACAGATCAAAATGCAATAAGAATCATACTAGGGTGACTTCATGATGGGGGGAGTATGGAGTGACATGCATTTACTGTACGTTGCTTCCATATCCTATCCTATTCAATTCCGAAGTACAAGACAACCAACAATCACCAATGCATTAACCATGTAATCAATTTCCAAACCATTGAAAACTGAGATGATTATTCCTTGCCCAAGGTGCCTCCCAAAACCTTCATGTTAACCATTGCCAAGTCCTCATGTCATACCATATGCATTTCCATATAATATGTGCCCAAAAATCGAACACAAACAATTACACAGTCATTTCAGAGAGAAAAACCACGCATTTTCACAGTTGCAATTCTTAGGAAAACACAAACCCAAGCATTACCGAGCCATTGTTTGTTCATACACAAAGAGTAATTCATGGTTGGAGTGAAAAAGAGCCATACCTGTAACTGAGAGCTTAAAAGGGAAAGTTGGCCAAGTGTTTTCTTCCCAAGCCTAAATTGCGGAGCTTAACCACCAACAGATCAAAATGAAACAAGAACCATACTAGGGTGACGTCATGATGGGGGGAGTATGGAGTGACATGCATTTACTGTATGCTGCTTCCATATCCTATCCTATTCAATTCGAAAGTACAAGACAAACAACAATCACCAATGCATTAACCATGTAATCAATTTCCAAACCATCGAAAACTGCGACGATTATTCCTTGCCCAATGTGCCTCCCAAAACCTTTATGTTAACCATTGCCAAGTCCTCATGTCATACCATATGCATTGCCATATAGTATGCACCCAAAAATAACTCAAATGAAAATCACATAGCCACTAACCAACCATATAATAGTTAGGACTAACAATAACATGTTTTACATTTCCATTTGCACATAACTTAAACATAAGCCCTTTCTTTTAGGATTGTTCCCATAAGTTTCTTCTCTTTGTTTTGGTTATGTCATCACTAACATATTTCTTGTGTATGTGTATCCAGGTAATAAATCATGGTGACATGATTAAACATAACAACTATAAATATATGCCAATCATAACATAAAAACAAAGCTTTAAATAACATAACATCCCATAAAATGAATCATCCACTTGTTACTATATCCAAAATGAAACCAAGACTGCATTATCAACCATATAGGACCCCATAAGCAATATCTAAACAACAACAAAAAATGTGTGATATGACTATTTCCGAGCCTCCAGTCTACAAGGGGGTCCCACCTACTAGTATTATATTATTAACATAGTTTAAATAATAGGGCTTTAGCAATACTTTGTGGGCGAAATTGCTCGTTGTGATTTTAATCGTCAACAAACTGGTGACTCCACAGGGAAATCTGTTTCCAACATATTAAGAACTCAGAATGTATGGTTTTGCAGACCAAGTAACATCAGATCAAGAATATATAAACCAGAATGATTATCCAATAGGGGGAAGTGAGCGAATTTAATGGAAAAATGACCAGGAATTTGGGAATAACTCATGGAAAGCGTTAAACATGAGGGGGTTTATCCCTGTAAGCATAATCATTCAACCAAAATTTGTTCTTGACTTCAAGGAGAAAAGTTTTCTGGACTTGCTCTTTTGAATCTCAAAATGGATGAAGAAATGGAAAGCAGAAGCGGGAAGTAACCAACTCTCTCATAAGATAGTGAAAGCAGATAACAAATTCAATGATGCCTTCAGGGGGAACATCATAACAACCGTGTAAGCTTGATTGTTATTGACTAACAATACCTTGCAAGAGTGTCGCTGTGGCAGAATTGATCCAACATTTTATTCTTGACCAAAAATTGAAATAAAAAAGAACAAAAGCAAGAAATGTCATAACAAAAATGAAACTGCAAAATTTAAAACAACAGAAATGGAATGACAAAAATGCAAATAGCATAAATGAAAACTACTAAACTGAAATAATATTACCAAACTACTATAAAAACATAATTGAAAAAGCAGAAATGAAAACTACTAAAATGAAAACAGAACTGAACTACTAAAATACAGAACAATCAAAACAACGTTAAACTCTTCAATTTGGTTCCATGTAGTGTTTTAAGTGAGAATCGTTAATGCTGTAGGAAAATAATATCTCTTGTAAATCTTTTAGAATGTAAGAGTTTGTACCCAGGAAAAAAGAGATCTTGAAAGGATCCAACCATAATTTTTGAAACTTTGAGTGTCTTTCTCTATCAGCATGAGCTGAATCCCACATCAATACTTTCTCTTTGACTTTAAATTTGATAGCCTTGACACTCTTGTTGAAATACTTCTTAACAGTCCACTGTCTCCTTTTTATATTACCTAAGACAAACATCCTTTGATCCTATAAAGGAAGGAGTGCATTCATCCTTTGTGAAACATCAGAAGAATTTAATTATTTGATCTGTAGCATTAACGTCAAGGAGGAAAGTTCCATATCAGTAGGAAGAATGGCTTCTTGACCATAAACAAGCTGGAAAGGAGTGCAACCAATGCTCACCTTGGTGGTGGTTCGATCTTCCCAAAGGGCGTAAGTGAGGAGAGTGTGCCATTGGCGAGGCTTATCTTCGATGAGCCTTTTGACGATTCTCACGAGATTTTTGTTGGTAGACTTGGCCTACCCATTTTCTTAAAGGTAATAAGATGATGAGGTGAAATGTTTAACCTCAAACTTAGCTAAAAATTGGGTCAGCTTAGCAGAAATAAAAGTGGGACCAATGTTTGTAATAATTTCCAAAGGAAGACCAAATCTGGAAAATATGTTATTTTCAAGGAAAGAAATCACCCGTTCATCTGTCGAATGTTTAAGAGGGACAACTTTATCCCATTTTGTAAAATAGTATGTGTCTGTCAAAATAAAGACTTATCCTGCTGAAGACGGAGGATTAATAGGACCAATAAAATCCAATCCCCACGTCGAGAAAGGAAAGTCCGGGAGAACAGGTTGTAACGACTTGGCTGAAAGGCGTTCTTTCCCAACAAATTTCTGGCACTTGTCACAAAATCTTGAAAAAACATAAGAGTCACAAAAGATTGAAGACCAATAGTATCATTTTCTAATAATATTAAAAGCAATGGTTTTAGCATAAAAATGACCTCCTATGTGAATAACAAAATCTGAACCTTGCAACAGTTTTTGTGCTTCCTCATTGTTTACATAGCGAAACAACATACCATCAACAAATCTTTTAAATAAGAAGTCTCTTATAATGAGGTATTTAGCAGATTGAAGACGAAGCCTTATTCTTTGATGAGCGTCTAAGTTATCTGGACATCTTTGGTTTTGTAAATAGTAAACCAAATTATTATACCAAGGATGTTCAGACACAGGAAGGATTTGATTATCAATGTAGAATAGTGTTGATAGGGAACTATCTTGTTCATCAATTTCTTCACTAGTTTCAGCATGCTGAGCTAAGTGAAGGGCTAAGTCACGTCCCTTGATGGTGGTAGAAGTCACGATAGTTAAATCATGCTCCTGGATCTTGGAAAGCCAATGTGAAAGCTTCCCTGAAAGATAAGTCTGTGAGAACAAAAACTTGACAGTAGGTAAAGGGACTTTTACCAACGTATGCTTACCTAAGATGAAGTGGCAAATTTTTTCAACAACTTTAACAAGAGCGAAAGCATGTTTTTCAATAAAAGAATATTTAAATTCATCATCAAACAAGCTTTGACTCATGTAAGCTACTTGTTTTTCGTTACCTTGGTAATCACCTTGCATGAGGATAACAGAAACTGTTTCCTCTGTGGCATTATTATATATAATAAATTCTTTCTCAAAATCTGGCTTCGCTAAAACCGGTGTAGAGCTGATTGCTTTCTTAATCCCTACAAAAGAATCTTCGACATCATCTGTCCAAGAGAAGGAACGATCTTTCTTAAGCAGATTATAAATTAGTTTGATCATTACAGCAAAATCAGAAACAAACCTACGGACAAAGTTAATAACCCCCCATAAAAGCTTGAACCTCATTCTTGGAAGTGGGAGCAGGAAGATTTAGGATAGCAGCAATCCTTTCAGGATCAATGCTTATTCCTGAATCAGAGTCAATGTGTCCAAGGATCTTGCCTTTGGTAACATTGAAAATAGACCTAGAAGGATTTAAAGAAATTCCAAATTTCCTGCATCGCATGAGAACTCTTTTAAGATGACCGAAATGATCTGATCATTTTTTAGAGTACACAGTTAAGTCATCAAGATAGATATGAATGATCTTGTCGATCAAATCGTCAAAAGATATTTGCATATCTCTATGAAAAGTGGCACCTTCATTGAATAATCCAAAAGACATACGTTCATAAGCAAAAGTGCCCCAATGAGTAATAAAGTTGGTTTTATATTTATCTTCCCTTTTTACCTTGATTTGATTGTAACCAGAAAAACCGTCAAGTAAGGACATCATCTGTGACCCTGCGACTTGCTGCAAAATCATTTCCATATTAGGGAGAGGAAAGTGATCTTGTATATTAGTCCGATTTAATGCACGAAAATATATGCATAATCTAATTTGAACAGTTGTTTTCCGAATGAGAACCAAATTGGAAACACTTTCAGAATACTTGACCGAAAAAATGATCCCAACCTTCAATAGTTTTTCCAACTCCTTTCGAATAGTTGCTTCTAGTGCAGGTTTGATAGGTCTTTTTTTTTTCCTAACTGGTTTTATGCCCTCCTTGATAGGAATGGCATGATTTATAAGAGCGGGATCAAAACTACAAAGATCCTCATAAGACCAAGTAAAAACATCTTGAAATTCACCAAGCAGTATGACAAACTTCATTTTTTCTTCATAAGAACATTGGGCACCTATTTTAACATTCTTTGGAGACTTGGGTATTCCAATGTTCAAGGAGATGGTTTCACCCACCTTCCTTTTCGACTCCTCTTCTTTATGTTTCTCTTTATTGCCTACATCACTCGATGAAAATGAACTCTCTAGAGGATTCAAGCCCTTAGGAATCTTATTATCTTCCATGGATATAATCTCCTTAGGATTAAAGGTTCATTTTGAATGAAATCACACATGCTCTCATCACTAAAGAAGACCTGCCATGATTTTATATTGTCAGGGATGTGTGGACGATATAGAGATTGAAAAGTACAATCAAGTCTTTGAGGCAAAAATTTTCAACTAAGAGAGGCTTCAAAAACAACTAACCGATCATCCATTGAGTTAAATTCCCTCTTAACATGAGTAATGTTGAAATATAATAGGTTCGTGATCAGTGTCGAAATAGTTTGGGTGTAGCATTTCATCAACTTGTTGCTAGGGTAATATATCTTACATACAAGGTTCATAACAAGCTCGGAATCCCCAAAAACTGTAAGGTGACCACAACCCAGATTATAGGCATTTTCAATGCCTAATAGTAAAGCTTCGAATTCAATGACATTGTTTGTGCAAGTAAAATCTAACCTATAAGGAAAGTGATGAATTTTCCCCACATGAGAATACAAGATAATTCCAGCTCCGTTTCCTTCATTGGAGCATGAACCATCAAAGTTCATATGCCACATCCCATTGTCTAAGTCAATTTGTTCCAAGGGAGTGCTATTCTCCTCAACAAAGATGGAATACACCCCTAGGTCCTCTTCGATATAATTCACATTAGGTTGTGGAACACTTTCTATGTAAGGTGAAATCCTTCCCTCTCTAGGGACTATGATGTTGTTACCATTCTAAGGAACGAATAAGTGTGTCCCATCGAGTGATAGGTATCCACCTGTCAAAGCTTGCCACTATCTTCCTAGGATGATTGAGTAGTTGCTTACTAGCATATCAATTACCTGAATATTAAGGGTTGTCCTTATTCCAGGGTGCACTCACAAAACCAAGGTCACGTCCTTGATTTCACCTATGGTTGTTTGTTGTAGACTATTATAAGAGAGCATGCTTCTAACATTTTCATTTGTACAAGACAAGCCTAGCTCTTCCATAATAATCTCCGACATTACACTTGGGATCGAACCGTCGTCAATGAGGCAACAATGGGAAATCTTATCCATAATCTTTACAGAAATATAAAATGGGGGATTTTTTACAGGGTGTCTAAAGTTATGTACAACTACTTTATTTACAGATGAATCCTCTTCATCTACCTCTTCAGAGAGGTTGGCTACAACAAAATATTTTCCTTCCATGAATTGTTTTAGACGCTTTTGTTGTTCAAGGACGAAAACCATGTCCAAAAGGGTTTCATATACTTTGATGTTGGCCAACTGATTTAGAATATTGTATTTGGAAGAGGGAAGAGGGGAGCTAGTTCCTTGACTATCAGGAGCCTTAGGAAACTGAACAGTAGTAGCTGGTGAAGATGATCTTGGGTTAGAAGAATTGTGGGGAGGATCATATTTGCTTTTGGGAGCATAGGATTTGTTCCTAGTATTAATGATCATGACATCTTCTGGCTCTGCAAAGTCTAGGACAACGATGGTAGTTTCAGGTCTTTTACCAAATATTTTATCTTTGGCACTCCTCTTTACCTCACATGTACTTTCCTCATGGTGTTCCTCGCAAAAGTTACACCAACTATGAGGCATGCTAGCTTTAGGCTAAAAATTATTTTCATTTGGATTTCTAAAGGGGGGTGCAGAAGAGGATGAAGCTCCAGGGGTAAGAGGGGAGACATTTCCCTTTTTCTCATATGATATCATTCGATTATTCATGTCTTGTAAAAGATGTAAAAGGGCAGACATGCCTGTCTGTTTAACTAATTCCCCCCGAGGAAGACCCGTTCTTTCAAGCTTTTCTTCATACTCTAAACAAGTATGCAGAGCAAAACTGAGATTATAAATGGCCTTTTCCTCAAGCCTATGATGGTAGGGATAAGGTAATGCATTATAATAATGCATGAAAGAGGCTTGGTTATGAGGTCGAATGAGTTCAGGGATTTGATTGTATAACTTGGTGAAACGCAAGTTGAAGGACTTGATGGTCTCACCATCCTTATAAACGATGTTATTGTATTCCCGTAACTGCTCAACTGGGATTTTGGATTTCCCATAGGTGGATTTGAACCAATATACTAACTCCTCCCAAGTAGATAAAATCTTAGGAGGGAGATCGAAGAAATCGACTGCGACCTTCCCTTTAAGGGAATTGACAAATAAGCGAATGCAAGTATCGTTGTCATTGGCACCTATGTTATGTCAGGAATTAGAAAATGCCACCAAGTGTTCAATTGTAGTGATAGTGTTATTCTATGAAAACCTAGGAAGATGCTCTTTGAATTTATGAAACGGACGAGTAGTAGGTGCCCTGTTATGAGGAGAGGAAACATGCCATGGTGTGGTTGTAGCATCTTCTTCAAACTAAAAAATCCCATACTTTTTAATGAATTTGGTGGGGTTTGTGGTAGATTGGACAGGGACTTGGTGACTATATAATCTAGTAATCACTTACGAAGCTGAAGATTGAGATGAAGAAGCACCTCCAGTGCCACCAGAGCCACCACTAGATGCCATCTTATGGATAATAGGTAAGGGAGTCAAAGATGAGCTGGATGAATAAGACAAGGTTGTCCTTAAAGCACTTTGATGGGTTTATAACACAATCTTCCTTCTTCCTATTTCAGCAATAGGATTAATTTAAGGTGATAAGCCTCTTCTTCTCCTAGAAACACGAGGGTCTAAGGACATGAAAATAAGATCAAATCTAAAAAAGAAAGTTATGGCTGATTCCTAAGACCTCCATGTCTAGCTTCCCAACGTTCTTGGGCACTTATGTCTTGTTCAATTGCTGCCCATGAAAAATTAAGCTCAGCCCGAGTATTAGCAGTGTCTAAAATGGTGTTAAACAAGTTTAAAGAAATGCTGGTCTGATCTTGAAGACCATGCTCATTAAGAAATGAAACATTCAAAGAATCAATATCAGAAAAATAGATATATTCGATGATAATCAAGCATAAAAAATCAACCAGAGAGATAATGAAGATATCCCTAGTATGGTCACCAAATAAATGTTGAGGAAAATATATGAAATGATCTCATTCAAGCATTTTCAGATCTTACTTGGCTAAAGCAAGATAGACGGGAATTTCACCCAATGTTTATAGCCATAAAAAATTGTTTCCTAATCCACAAGTATTGGTTACAAGGGCTTAGGCTGATTTTCTTATAAATAAAAGATTGTTGAAACGTTTAATATTTATGTAATTTTCTGAATATAACAGATGAAGAAATAAATGTAGAGACATAAGTAAAAATACCAAGTCAATAATTAACACAGATGAGACATAAAACAATCGCTTATTGCATTCCAATTTATTGAAGAATTGTTCTCTTTACAAAATTCCTAGAGGAAGTTTGGACCAAAGTCAAACTTAGATGTCCCCGATGAAAACCATACAAAAGGAATTCTGACAGAAAGTAAACTACTGAACTTTAAAAGCTAGATCAACTTGCCACAGATTGCTGCCCGCTCGACTCTGCACAATATCCTTTATCGGTCATGAATATTAATTCACAAACAAACAAGTCTACACGGACTATCAAAGATAGATCAACACCTCTGAAAAACAAGTGTCTGAATGATGTAATTCAGCCTTGAATCTTGCTTTGGGCCCTTAGTATGCTTTCTCCTTCTATTCTCCCCTTGTTCCTCCTTCTCTTTTTACCTTTAAGCAATCATAATTAGTTGAAGTAGTTAAACTACATCTTTTAGTTAAGTTATCTAAAACTCAACTAACTTTTAGTTTAGGGGGGAAATTAATAAAATAATAATAAGGGTCTTTAATAAATAATAACTAGTAGGTGGGACCCCTTGTGACTCCCTTTAGTTTCTTTAACAAGCATAAACACAACTATTTAATCAATCAAACACATCCCTCCTTGTGACTCCCATCATCACTCTCATAATTTGAAAATTGTTATCAATCATATTTGAAACCATATCCAAAAATATAATATCCAACATATCCAAAATTAATGTGTTGTCCAAAAACTTTAGAAGTCAACTGTTCTCAACAATCAATAAATAAAAACACTCAAAAACCATATTTGCCACTATGGGAGGAAATTTTCCCCTTGTTGCTGCTGTCTCCCTTTGATTTCTCTGAATTTCCCTTAGGCTGTGTGGAGCTTTTAGGCCTAATCTCACTGATAACATGAGAACAATCATCTCTCAAATGCATCCGGGATGAAACAGATTTGGCAGAGTCATTTGAGGGAGAGGAGGGGGGAAACAACAACTTTTCCTTTATTAGGTGCATGGTGGGCTTCGGTTTTTAATATCTTGCTTGCGTGGGAATATTGTGCTGGTGAGTGTGCAGGGGAAACTTGGACAATTGGATTAACCGATGGAGGAGGAGCATGTAGAGACAAATTGGGTCAGCCACAATGTTGGGAGACTGCAGGGTGGAAAATCTCTTGCCATCCGTCATTTTCAGGGACTTCAGGTTGTAATGAGAAATGAGGGGGAACTGGGATACCAGGGATATGCGGGGCTTGGAAAGGAGGCCTTTCTGGCCTAGATTGGACCACTCCTTGTCCAATCCAGTTAAAAAATCTAGCTTGAATAGTTGGCTCAACTCTTGTGAGTCTGCATCAAAATGTATAGAAAACCTTAGCCTTCTAGGGCCCCTGTTCCAATTTCCTCTTCCTCTGTTACTTTGACCATGGCTACCTCTGCTAAAGAATCTCATTCCATATGCATTGCTTATTAGCAACTAGTTTCTTCAACAAACCATACATGACATCTCTTTAAATATGAAGCAAAGTTTGGCTTAGCAAGACATCAGACGCATGCAATCCAATCCATAAAAATCGTTTAATACTTGTTAATGAGCAGGGAGTGAATAAGGGTTCTGGGATATATGAGGGATTGTATTGAGCGAAAAGTGGTAAAATGAAGTGGGGTAGATCATGATTACTGCTCAAAAAATCATCAAACAATCAACAGTATTATAATAACAAAACATATCAATTGTAACCTATCCCTGTGCCATCCTTCAACTACTAAAATACATAATTTTCTTTTAACTATAATTTAATTTTAAGAATAGGGAGTGAATAATGAATCTGGGAAGGTGAGGGGACTTGTAATGTGCAGAAAAAGTGAGAGAATGGCAGGGAAATTATGAATACTGTTCATAAAAAAAATCAAGTAATCAATAAACATAACTCTGTACTGAAACCAACACCAATTCAATAATTACTGTGTATCAAAAATATTCATTGTTCAACATTTAAATTCCTCAAAAACTTCTCAATTAGAACAATCTGCAATCAAACTCATAATTGAAACAACTTTCCATTCAACAGTCCTGTTAAGAAAATGCTTGGTCTCTAATTTCTTTCCTTTCCTTTTAAGAATCAAAAGAAAACACACAACAACATTGCTCCACCCATATCCATAATACATCACTATAAAAATATCACACAATGTCGATCAATTCACAATCGACCAATTAAAACATATGGACCGGTCCCTTTCCAATTTGAACAGACTTCTAAAACATGCCTGATTTCATACATTCTTCAACACCTCAATCAATAAGTTCTTGTAACAGAACCACAGTCAACATAAACACGAGTTTCATCACTGTCAATGCAATTATTTACAACATGCACAATGATTCCATAATAGATACACATTGAATATAACAAAATAAACCCATTATCAATTCCATAATTTGGTATGATCCCGATTGGGCCTAGTAAAACACACAGTAGTCTCCAATTTGCAATTAACATCATGCTGTAAGAACACAATGATCGAAGGTATAACGAGAAAGAGGAAGCCCTTGATTGCATATTATTACTCATTCCCAATCACAACTTTTCAACCAATTTCATCATAGGAAGACGAGATAGGGACTGGACAAAACATTCCATAACCACTCCATTTGACAACCAATCTTTGATAACTTAAATGATGCTCGATAGGAGTAAGAACAGTGGGGTATTTTTAAAATCGGGCTCTGTCAAAACAAATACAAAGAGGTAATCAAGAGTGCGCTCAATCATCAATAGCACAGAGAACTGGAGGTCCTCAGAAACATATCAACCATATGCAAAGACCCTTTGATACAAGCATAGTAGAAAACCACAGGGTTCCTTATAACTCCCGGTCTGGGCAATGGCGCAACAATTAGCCATAGAGGAAACAATGACAGGTAGGATGAAAAAACTGATGCACATAGTGCATTTTGCGTTTGCAGAGGAGAAGTGAATGTCCACTGGATAGTGACAGTTACTCAGAACATAGAGGTATAACCTCTGTCTATTTCTTAAGAGCCAAATCATTTGATAACAATGCCAGTGAGGATGCATAACCCGAGGCATAACTTATATCACCCAACAACCATATAACATATATATTGACATAATGGCCACCCTAAGACTGAATTCTGAGATACTTTGATGCCAAGACCATGTGAATAAGCCCACGACCATGACTCTGGAAAAATACACAACAACCAAATCGCAGTCCGAATACGACTGGACATGGTTACCCTCATAACTGTGAGGAAACAACTAACAAGAATACACAGAGAAAAACCCTCCACCATTAAAACACAGAGTGATAATACCCATATTCATTCAAAAATCCACAAAGACCCACCACGATTTTGCACAACTCAACCAAAAACCAATTCTTTTACTTGCAAATCGAACAATTACACAGTCATTCCAGAGAGAAATACCACGCATTTACACAGTTGCAATTATCAAAAAAACACAAACACAAGCATTACTAAGCCATTGTTTGTTCATACACAAAGTGTAATTCATGGATGGGGTGAAAAAGAACCATACCTGTAACCGAGAGCTTAAAAGGGCGAGCTGGCCGAGCATTTTCTTCCCAAGCCTGAATTGCGGAGCTTAACCACCAACATATCAAAATGCAACAAGAAACATACTAGGGTGATGACCTGATGGGGGAAATATGGAGTGATGTTCATTTATTACACGTCTGTTCCATCTCCTATCCTATTCAATTCCTAAGTACAAGACATCCAACAATCACCAATGCATTAACCATGTAATCAATTTCCAAACCATTGAAAACTGCGACGATTATTCCTTGCCCAATGTGCCTCCCAAAACCTTCACGTTAACCATTTCCAAGTACTCATGTCATACCATATTCATTTCCATATCATATGCGCCCAAAAATAACTCAAATGAAAATCGCATAGCCACTAACCAACCATATAATAGTCAGGACTAACACTAACATGTTTTACATTTCTATTTGCACATAACTTTTAACATAGCTTAAACATATGCCCTTTCTTTTAGGATTGTTCCCAGAAGTTTCTTCTTTTTGTTTTGGTTATGTCATCACTAACGTATTTCTTGTGTATGTGTAGCCAGGTAATAAATCATGGCGACATGATTAAACATAGCAACTGTAAATATATGCCAATCATAACATAAAAACAAAGCTTTAAATAATAGAACATCCCATAAAATGCATCATCCACTTGTTACTATATTCAAAATGAAACCAAGACTGCATTATCAACCATATAGGACCCTGTAAGCAACATCGAAACAACAACAAAAAATGTGTGATATGACTATCTCCGAGCTTCCAGTCTACAAGGGGGTCCCACCTACTAGTATTATATTATTAGCATAGTTTAAATAATAGGATTTTAGCAATACTTTGAGGACGAAATTCCTCGTTGTGATTTTAATCGTCAACAGACTCTTACCGAGATACCATGTCAAGTCGCAGCTTTGGCCAACACGCTACTGCTACTATGGATCATTGTTGTAACTCCACACACCATTGATGAAACTCTACAATATGGCTACTAGTTCAAACAATGTTGCAACTCTGCATGTTGCTACAACTCTGAACCTCCGTTGCATTGCTGTAACTCAGGACGATGTTGCATCTCAAAAGCACTGTTCCTCCTACTTTGAATGCTGCTGCAAATCTCGATGTTGACGAGGATCCTAGCTGTCCCGTGAGGCTGATACACCAGCACAACGAAGGTATGAGCGGTCACAACGACACATGGTAAGTTAGAAGGTACGTCTCCCGAATTATGTAATGAGTAGGTATTGATTGACATAATTATGACCTAATTAAATCACTAAAGTTCCATCACACACTCATAATAACCCAAGCTATGACATAATTACCCCGTCCCACCATCATTGCCGTCCATATTTTGAAATCACCACTCTCCAAACCGTTCATTCTGAGTTGCAGCCATAGTTGCTTGAGCTCTAAGCATGAAGAATGGGAGGCTCACTAAACCAAAAAGAACCTACAGAGATGCTCTTGCTGGAGGAAGATGATAATATCAGAGAATGTTTCTAGCAGGGAGGCTGGATGGAATACCTAAACA
>JASDQU010107096.1:115472-126212 GCA_032191745.1 Picea mariana
AAACAAATGGAAGAAAAAGAAACAAAGTGTAAGTTAGCCTTATATGTTAAAAATAAAAGAAGTCAATAGTATGTTGATAGTGGATTTTAAAATCATATGATATGAGATCTAGACAAATTCTCGAGTCTGAAAAGGAAAGAAAAAGGAAGAGTTAATTTTGGAGATGATGTCTCTACCAAGATGCTTGGAAATGGTACAATTAGTTAGGGAAATAACAAAGCTAAAGCATAAAATGTCTTATTAGTTGAAAATATGAAGCCTAATCTCCTTAGTGTGAGCCAAACATGTGATCAAGGACACATTTATATTTGACTCTAAAAAATGTGAAATTAGAAAAGAAGGCTTAGGAAAATTAGTGGCTGTTGCACCTAGGACACCAAACAATGTATATATCTTAAACATAGAAGAAGAAGAAAAATGTTACATGATCCAAATAGATGAAAGTTGGCTATGACATAGAAGAATGGGACATATAGGCTTTGACAATTTGATAAAATTTAGTAAAAAAGAAGATTCAAAAGATATGCTAAAGAATATTAAACCTTCAAACTCTGTTTGTAGGCACTGCCAACATAGAAAGTAGACAAGAGTAAGATTCAAGACAAAAAAATATTCTACATCAAAACCATTAAAACTTGTTCACATTGACCTCTGTGGACCAACAAGAACCAAAAGCATACAAGGTGAACATTACTTCATTTTACTCATTGATGATTATACATGGATGACTTGGGTATCCTTTCTTAAAGAGACATCAAAAGCATTAGAAAAATTTAAATTATTCAAAGCACATGTTGAAAATGAGACTGATCTCAAAATGAATTGCCTAATATAATATAATGGAGGATACTTTACCTCAAATGAGTTCAATGAGTTTCGTGAAGCTCATGGAATTAAAAGACACATTTTAGCTCCAAGAACTCCTTAAGAAAATGGAGTTACTGAAAAGAAAACTAGAATTGTTCAAGAAGCAACCAGAACTATGTTAAATGAAGCCAAACTCCCATATATATATTGGAGAGAATAAATGTATACAACAATATACATATTGAACATAGAAAAAATTAGGGTCAACAATGAAAAGACACCATATGAGTTGTGGTTTGGCATACCAACATCAGTCAAACACTTCAGAGTCTCTGGGAGAAAATGCTATATAAAAAGAGACTATGATAACCTAGGAAAATTTGATTCCAGATCAGATGATGTTATATTTATTGGTTATTCATCCAATAAAAAGGGATATAGATGCTACAATATGAGATTGCACAAAATTGTGGAAAGTGCAAATGTAAAAGTAGATGATCTAAAATCAAGAAGAATCAAATCTTAATATAAATAAATACAAGAAGAATAATCACAAAGTGAAGAAAAAAACAAAGAGGAAGCATCACCAAGACAAGAGTCAAAAACACCATCAAGAAAAGTACAAAGAGATCATCCTAAAAGTCAAATCATAGGCAACAAAAGTGTTGGAGTTGAAACAAGAAGAAGGCTAACATATGAATCAGAACAAACAATGCTTTCCCTAATGTTAGAAAAACACAATCACAAAGCTATAAAATAAAATAAATGCAGAAATAAAACACAAAATATACATAATACAATAGAGACACAAATATACGTGGTTCACCCAATGTGAGCTACGTCCACCAAAGAATTTGCCAGGTCCTTCATTTTCATTATCCAACAAAATGAAGGGATACAACCTACAACACGCCTATTGTAACTTCCCCTTCTTTCTCTCACAATATACTATCTCAGAATAAAATAATCACCCTCATACACAACCACAATACAATTCCCTCATAAAAGAGGGTTTCCTTCTAGAACAAAAAACCCTAACATAAATTCTACCGTCAAATCTGTGACCTTATAATGAATGGTCCAGATTGACTATGAAATTACAATATTTTACAAGGGATTTTTTCCCAATATTTCGCTTCGGGGGCATTTTAAAAATTAAAAAAATTGTCACCTTGGACCCCCGTAGCGACAATTGTGGGGGGGAAATCCCCCCACACCCCCCGTTAAGGAATGGGGTCCAAGCATGGCTGAAGCAAAACCTTTGAATCAGGAAGATAATCATGCTCCACAACCAACACCTAATAGAACCCAAAACATTTACAGAAGCTAGCAAAGATGAAGACTGGATCAAAGCCATGAATGAAGAGATTGATCAAATAGAGAAAAATCAAACATGGGAGCTTGTCCCAAGAACAAAAGAAAAAAATGTGGTAGGGACCAAGTGGATTTTTAAAAATAAAGTTAATGAAAATGGTCAAATTATAAATTATAAAGAAAGATTAGTGTGGAAAGGATATGCACAAGTAGAAGGGATTGACTTTGAGGAAACATTTGCCCCAATAGCTAGATTATAAGCTATCAAAATGTTCTTGGAATTTGCATGTTTTAAAAACTCCAAAATATATCAAATGGATGTCAAATCAACATTCTTAAATTGAAATTTAGAGGAAGAAGTTTATATAGAACAACTTGAAGGATTTATGTTATCAGAAAATAAAGAATACGTTTGCAAATTAAATAAAGCATTGTATGGTATCAAACAAGCCCCCAGAGCAAGGTTTTCAAGATTTGATAATCATCTACAACAAGAAGGATACAAAAGAGGAGCTACTGACAACAATCTTTACATTTAAATGGAAAATTAGAATATGATTATTGTTGTAGTACATGTGGATGATATCATCTTTGGAAGTAATCTAAATCCATTAATCAAGCAATTTGATACATAAATGAAAACATAATTCGAGATGTCAATGCTTTGTGAAATGATATTCTTCCTAGGATTACAAGTTTCACAATCAGACAAAGGCATATTCATATATCAGACCAAATACATTAAAAAAATGTTGAAGAAATTTCAAATGGAAAATTGTAAACCTATGAGCACTCCCATGATTACACGATGCAAACTAAACAAAGATGATGAATCACTATAAGTAGATCAAACCATGTATATATCAATGATTGGTATCTTATTATATTCAACAACAACAAAACCATACATCATGCAAGCTGTAGGACTAGTGGCCAGATTTCAATCTACACCTAAAGAAACACATATGAAGGAGTTAAAGGATTTTTAGATATCTCAAAGGCACCTTGGATTTTGGATTATGGTATCCAAAAGGAGAAGAATTCACTTTAACTGCATATACCGATGAATATTGGGTAGGAAGTGTTGATGATAGAAAGAACACTAGTGAAGGAGCATTCTTCCTAGGAGAATGTCTTGTGTCATGGCTAAGTAAAAATAAAACCTCCATATCACCATCTACAACAGAAGATGAATATATTGGTGATGCATCTTGCTGCACTCAAGTAAATTGGATGAAACAAACTATAGAAGACTTACAAATAAAGTATGATCATCCAATTCTTATGAACTGTGACAATACCAGTGCTATAAACGTTTTTAAAAACCCCGTCATGCACTAAAAAACCAATCATATCCCAATTAAATATATATTTTTAAGGGAACATGTTTCTCAAAAAATTATTAAAGTGGAATATGTGGATACTAAAGAACATATTGTAGATATATTCACAAAACCTTTACCCATGAGTACTTTTGAATACCTTAGACATAAATTGGGGGTAATATCCATATCTAATTGAACTGCACAAGTTTCATCAATGAATGGGTACATGGGCAGGAGGAGTATAACCTCAGGGGGAGCAAAGAAACATCCCTTCTGCCATTGTTGTCAAAGGGGGAGAAGAAACAACAAAACCTAGTTAATTGGAAAGGGGTTTTACTTTGTTGCCATCAATGCCAACGTGGGATAATGTTGGACCTGATGTTATGGTGTTAGCATTGATGTCAAAAAGGGAAAATATGGTCAATATGGTATTGAAAAACCCATGTTGGACATGGTGTTAGGTGTTAGAATTGATGTCAAAAAGGGATAATATGGTATTTTCATTTAGATAGAATGATTGGACAAGGTGTTATGGTGGTGTCATTGAACATCAAAATAAGTAAATATGGTCTATAACTCTGTTAATTCCATCGATGAATGTGTGATATTGATGCATTCATACTAATATCTCAACAAAAATCTATGAAATGTGTTACTGACATCCATCCACAAAAGAAGAAATTAAAATAGACAAAGCTGCCTGAGGATGCTGAGACCTATATGTTGCAATTTTGAAAGTGTGTAATATGACTGTATGAGAGAATTATGAGAAGATTTACACTCTCAAGCTCTGTTTCGGGGAACTATTGTGTAAATTCATATTCTATAGGTGCTCTCAATTTGTGACCATCAGATTTCCAGAAAAGGAGTTAGGATTGTCTGATCGTGTTCCACATAAGTGAAATAAGATACTAAAATTGACCATTGATTTTTGATCATATCTAGATCAACGATTCTTGCTAAACGTTAATTGAGTAAAGAGACCGAGTTTGGATCGTCCGATCTTGATCCCGAAAAGAGATCAATGGAGGAGAGTCTCCTCGCAATTGTTAATCGTACGAACTTTACCGATGGGGATAATATGCGAGAAGGACAAACCGACGATTTCCATTTTTCCACGCATCATTTGTTGGGAAGGAGGTAATCCCTTGGGGTCTTACACATTGATAAAGACATAAATCCTTTGTGATTTGGACCACGGTCCTAATCTTCGGTCCTGTTGGAAACCTGAAGCAAGAGCCACTGGCATAATCAACCGACGCATGACAAAGCCCAAGGTTTGAATGAAGTGACAGTGACATTCTGATCCTGTAGAGGATTGAAGAAAATTTGAGAACCACTATAGAGAAACTTGGAAAAAGTTTATTTTGACTGTGACTCCTTATAATTCACTGATTGGATTCGATCATTGATCCAACCAGGCTCTATACAATGAATAACAAAAGAAGAAATTTACTGTGAAAATGCACTTGAATATTTAAAAAAAAAAAATCAGAGCTCAGATCCAGTTAAGTCTTCAGGGGATAAAATTTGAACGACTTACAAGGGATTTGAAGTATTTTAAATAAACCAAATTTCTTTTTAATAACAAAATGTTAGAATTATTATGAAATTAAATTAATATGTGCATTGAAAGAGACACATTGTTTCAAATTTATACCTGTTGATAGTCTATATAAAAAAGAAAGTATGGTGAAAGGAAAGTGTCTCTATGGTCTAATTCAAAATATCCAAACAAAAATAAATTCCAAGGAAGAACTTGAAACATTCATATGAAGTGAGGGTGGAAGGGAGGAGCAAGGGAGGATTGGAGTCCTCTACAGGTTGAAGTCTGAAATAGGGAGTTGCAACTTCCTCAAGTTGGTGCTTGAAAACAAGAGGATTGGAGTCCTCTACAGGTTGGAGCCTGATATAATTTTTTTTTTCTTCCTCAAGTTGGTGCTTGGAAAACAGAGGATTGGTGTCTCCTTGGGTTGGTGCTCAAAAGAAGAGATATTGGTGTCTCGTACAAACTTTAACTTGTAAATGAAATATAATTTTTATGATTGTTACATTTAAAATTCAGAGTTCTATACATTCTTGTTGATAAATTGTTATGGTTCATATATTAATAATTAAAGAATTAATTTAATTTGAGAAAAAGAAACAATACTAATTCACCCCCCTCTCAGTATTGAACAACATTCCAATAGAACCAACATGGGAACTTTAGGAGAAGTCCTTGCTGCAATTTTGAAAGGATACCAAGATGAATACAAAGATGCTACTTCTGAGGAAGGAAAAACATATCATGACATTATGAAACTCAAAGGGAGTCTCACCCTCTCAGACTCAAAATAACTGTTTGGTTGCATGAGGACATGCAACAATTTCGGCTAGGGGGAGAGGACAAGTGCTCAAATTGATATCTTTGTCGCACCCGTCCAATCATTTTCCCATATTTTTGTACATCATTTTCCCATTTCCATTCCATATTAATACACTTTTCATCCACAATGATGCATTTTTGGTTAAGGTATAATTACTCTTTCAACATTCCATTTCAATACTTATTCTTATGCATTTTTAGGAGATTATCACCTTTTGTGCTAACAATGGTATACATGAACAAGGCTGCACAAGTACCTTCCCAACACAAGAGCTGCAATTCTTGAGTATGAGCTATTGCAACTCCCTATTCGAGTGTAGCTACTTCAACTCTCATTGTTGCAACTCTCTCTTGCCTTGTTGTTGCTACAACTCTCACTACAAGACTATTGCTGTAAATCTCACTACAAGACCATTTTTGCAACTTTGATATGGGTGCTACGACTCCACGTCTGCCATAACATATCATCCATCAACCGAAAAAATATCATCCAGGGATCGTCCAATCAAACAAACAACCACACAAGAACATGACAAGGGGAATTGGTCACCATAAAGGAATGGAAAACACAGTCACCACTTTCCATGGCCAATTTAGTCAGTGTGCACCCGATTTTTTTCCATATTTTGGAGAAAATAATGTAATGAAATGAGACACCATGATTCTCATGGCTGTCCATCGATTCTCCTAATTAATTTAGAAATAAATGATTGTGTATAAAACCCCTGCTCTCTCAGATCCTGTGGACAGAGAAAAAGAAGAATAAAAATTGTGAACAAAATTGTATTGATCTGCACATTTTCGTTTAATAGAAAGTTTCATTTCATTCCTGTCCAATTAATGGTGTGTTGAGCATTTAAGCACCTAATGTGTTCACATACCAATACATTTTCTAAGGAGGTAGGCCCCCCTCCTTTGCTCGGTACGGTTTGTATCATCTATATTTTATAGTAGTAGTTGTATAATCTTTTTTATCATTTGATTTATTTCCAACAATTCCTCTATTAACATCTTGCTGCAACTCCAGTGCTTTGCATTGATGTAACTCTGGATTGTTGTAACTCAATGCTAACATTGTAGGGTATTGTTTTCTGATTGATGAGTGCATAGATGTAGAATTTCTTATTTATTTTTATTTATTTCCAACAATTCCTCTGTTTAACACTTTGCTGTAACTTTAAATTTCCCTTGTTTCAACTCTCACTGCCACAACTCTACATTGCAACCTTTAGCTTTCTATTTAACAATTGCATGGTTTTCCATTTGAGATAATTTATTTCCTTTGTTTACAAGAACGATGTGGTTTGATTCATATAGCTTGAGACTTGCTGCATTTCAGTACATGAGCCATAACATATTTGTCACATTAATCAAGATCGTCTTAATATTTAAACAAGTCACCTTTACTTTCCTGCAAGTGTGATTTACTTTTTTGCAAGTGTGATTTAATTTTCTGCAAGTGTGATTTACTTCCCTACAAGAGTGATTTACTTTTCCGCAAGTGATTTATTTTCCTTCAAGAGTGATTTACTTTCTCGTAAGTGTGACATTTACTTTTCTGCAAAAGTGTGTTTTCATTCTTGCAAGTGTGAATTTGATTATAAGTAGTGTGGTTTAGTTTGGTGTCTTGATAAACCATTTTGATATATTTCCTTGTGACATTGATTTGGAAGTACTACAACTCATTGAAAATTAAAACATTATACTTTCATATATGGTGCACGATAGTTCGCAAGTTCAATACGATATCAGATTGATAATTAAATGCACAACTCTTTGGTTGCTCACTAATTTAATTATGAAGTAATTGAAAAGTCTTTCATTTGGTCTTGAACTTTTCATTCTAGTTTTATTATGAAAGATATTTTAAATACAATCATGGACAATTTATATTTGAAAGAGGTTCATAAAATCCTTTATAGGCACGAAGAAATAACCCAGGTCAACAATAGTGCTCTCATGATAATCTTCTCTAAAATTACAAAGTTAGAATAGTCTAGTGCCACACATAACACAATCATTATGAATATAATTCTCCTCCATAAGCAACGAATAGATTCTCTGGAAGTTGAATGTAACATGCTTTGTTATCTGGTTGCATTTCAATGATTGGAATTTGTCTCTCACCTCCAACAACCATGGCTCTGAGAATTCATTGCAAGCAGGTTTAATGGAGGATGAAACAATTTCCCAGATCGAGACCCCACCAAAATCGAGGAACCAATCCCCCTCAGTTAGGATAGGGGCAGGAATCGTGAGGCAATGTCTACCCCTAAATGTTTTTTCTTCCGAGTTGTAAGTTTTTTGTGTCAGTTTGTAAAACAAGTTATGGGTAGAATCACTTGGAAATCCTATTTGGAGAAGGATTTAAAGTACATCACCATTAATATATAAATTAATGTAGTCTTAGAGATATCTCTCAATTTAGTTGAATGTAAATGTTGCTAGCTTCAATGAAACCCTCTTTGAAACAAATCTAATTTCCTGTCCCGCTTAAAAAAATAATAATCCAAAGGGTGGGACTGCAACAACAACTAAAGTGATTAACCATAAATGAAATGCTATGAAAGGTCCAACATACCTCTCAAGTTGGGTTTACATTAAGTAATCTCGCATCCTCCCTTACACACAACTAGAAGGATCTACACATGTGACATTATCTCAACGCCACCCATTAATGTCAACTTCTTGTAGTGAACATTTCCATTGCAACCTATCCTCTAGAAATTCTAGAGATGCCACATCTTCCATCATCCCCCCCTTAACACAAATGAGTTAGTAATATTAAGAGAAAAGATCCCTATTCATGACGAGGTAGAACATACCACCTCTACTCAATCCTCTTCAAAATGTAGTGAAGAAAACTCATGCAACAAGGCTTATGACAAACATTTATTTTAAAATTGAAACTCCAAAACATCTTACTCAAAATTAGAACTAGTGCCTATGCCCAACTAGTGAAACATGTTTCTAAAAAAGAACTATCAAGAATAATATACAAAATGATAATGTTATCAACCAAACATACTCAACCATGGAAGATACAAACATAAACACTCCCAAATCACACAACAAGGGCATCAACTATAGCCAAATTCACAATTGTCACGATAATAAAAAATCAAAAAACAAAAAAAGCTTAACTTTCTTTGCTTTTCGTTTGTCATAAAAAAACTATGTATTTCTTTGTCCACCTATGGAAATAATCAATTGGTTCTCAATAATATCAAGATAAGTTTATACATCCCAATAATTTCAATAAAATTCCTGTAACGTACCCAACCACCAACAGGATGGGTCATGCTACTGTAAAGTCTCCCTTCCAGAAATTTGTTTGAATTCTGATAGCATTTAACTAATACAAAAGCCTGGAATAAATGCAATAACAAAACATGAAATGATCAAGATTCATGCTAGAATTTAAAATAATGCTTAAAGATGCCATGCAAAACAATAACCAACAAGTAGACACATTAAACATACACGTATCAGAGATAATAATTAATACATAGCGGAAATAAATATACAAGCAAAAGAAACCATGACCTACATAACTTATCTTAAAAAAACAATCACCAACTGGCTATAGACTAAGGATGTGTTGGTTTTCTTCATATTATATATGATCAATATATTATTACAATGATGAGTGTTCCATATATAGGGAACATAAAGTGACTATCCATGAAAGGATGCGTCCCTTGAATAATCAATAACTATTTGTTATTATTATTTACTTATTATATACTATAGTTAATAATCAATTAATAATTATATTATTAATTATTATCTTTAGAGAATGTCTTCCCGATGTTGTCCAAACATCAACACTCCCTCTCAACGAGGGAGACATTCTGCAACGTGCTACTCTTGTCTTTGAAGTATACAAACTTCAACCTAGACTCATGACACTTGTCTGTTAGTCTTGGGAGACATCTCTCTCCCACCTGAACTGAGGAGAAAATCCTTCTGTGGCTCTCCCTCTAAGCCAATTAAATATCTCTAAGATTAGGCTCACTTTGGGTCTGCATGTAAAAGCATATAACATCTTGAGTCTTTATCATTCCTTGTCAAATCACCATGACTAGGACTAAGACTACACCAGGATCTTTCATGACAGGTACACACCTATGAGTGAATGTCGGCTTGATGCTAACTGACACGTGGAAATTACTTCAAGCACCACGAGTCCATATTATTCCTTTTCATGATCAAGGAAGGACTACATCTAGACCCATTTACCACAAGTGCACCTTTGTGATAAATGTATTCTATCTCCCTTGGTCTGCAACCCAATCTAGGAGAAGTTATGCCCGATGTTGAAGCATCAACACTCCCTCTTAGCTAGGGAGGTTTCTTTCCATAGTAGTACACAACTATTTTCCAAAGACATGCAGTCTCCACTAGTGGTACAAAAAACAACATAGTAGTAAAATATTTGTCACACATGCCACTCCCATGTGCACTTCTAGAGGCTACTCCTCTAGGAACACTTCTAGAGGCTACTCCCTCTAGGATGTTGGGCTAAAATCCCAAATGCACTTATCCCTTCTCAAATAAGTGTCCTCACATATCAAATCAACTCAATTTACAGAGGAGTATGATCTAGAGAAATTTTGTCACACATGGCACTCCATGTGGACTTCTAGAGGCTACACCCTCTAGAAACACTAGGGTCAACTCCCATAGTGTATGACGTCAAGGGTCAACTCCCTTGACATGTCCTCATGTGATCTCCACATGGGACGTTGGGTTATAAGCCCAAATTCACTTATTCCTTCTCGAATAAGTGTTCCACTTATCCCTTCTCAGATAAGTGTCATCACAGATCAACTCAACTCAATTCACAGAGGAGTACGATCTGGAGAAAGTTTGTTGCACATGGCACTCAATGTGGACTTCTAGAGGCTACACACTCTAGAAACA
>JASDQU010107096.1:135028-175250 GCA_032191745.1 Picea mariana
CATCTTGTGTTCTTTGTGTTCATTGTGGTGATGACTTGTTGATGATATATTGCTGATATATGTTGCTGATATGTGCTCACATCTAACTGGTTATAAATGACAACAATGGGTAATGAATAAATGTTGAATGCTAATTGATGAGTTTTTGTGCAAGAGGGAAGATTTGGAAAAAGAGCCCCACACTCATTCACCCCCCCCTCTAAGTGTGGTAGGTGTGTCCAACAGTATGTGGACAATCTATCAGTTTTAGGATCTAGAGTAAGCATGGGTGAAGTATGAGTGATGGGGGATTGATAAGGAGAGGTAGGTTTTGATTTTGTCTTCCTTGGTGGCTCTAATCCATCCGCAGAAACTTCCCTAAGTTTCTTGTGAGGGCTTTCAAGGTTAGAGGACACTTGGATAGGATCCGAAGTAGGTGGATGTTTTGCATAAGGTTTTTTTCTTCAGGTACTCTTTCAAAATTATCCTTTACCAAATCAATTGGCTCCCTTCTTATTTGTGGGAACGATGGGAAAGTCTTGTTGAATTACTTCTTGGATATTTGTAGGTGTGGGATCAAGAGAGATTGAAGGCATTGGGGGGTTAACAATAGGGTTCTTTTGGTCTTTGCTCTTGGTCTTTTTACCCGATGAAGAAGTAGGGATATCAACAAGATTTTTGTATTGTTCCAGTAAAGAGAGGATTTGTGCAAGGGATTTTGGAGTTTTTGGAGAGTGAGGCTTGGATGGAGGTAGGTTTTAGGCTAAGTGGCTTCTTGTTGGTCTTAATTGTCAAGTGAGGGTTTGAAAATTGATAGATAAAGGAATCCCAAGTTTGCACCTGTTTCTCTAGTTCGGCTAGAAAAAGGAGTTTGATCAAGCCATGGTGAAAGATACTGTTGTGGGGGTTAGTCACATTCTTCCTCACTTGAGAGGAAATCTTCTCCAAGATTTTTAGAAAATAGAAGGGGAATTTCAAAGGTTTGTTGAACAAAAAATGAGCCAGCAATCTAAAATCACAAGATTTGAAAGTGGAGTATCTACCTTCACGGGTAATCAACCTTGTGATGATGATGAGGGGTTTGATCAATTGCATCTTTATCCACTCCTTAGAATATCCTTTTTCTCCTGAAATGCTCTTGAATTTGCGCTTAAAAACCCTACTATAACTTGAGCGCGACAATTGGTGGTTTTTGAACCATCTATCTCCAATTATTGGGATCTTTGTAGCTGCAACAATGGACTCTTCTTAAACTTCAAAGGTAAGAGACCCTACATGTGTTGTATTCCCATCAAAATTGAGGGTGAATTGCATGGAGAGTCCGTCATCGTGGCCTTGCAAGTTAGACAAAAATGGCCCCCAACCTATGTGAAAAAAAACTTCTCTGCATTGTGCAAATTAGGGAATGGCAAACAGGTCTGCATAGGAAGAGGGTTCGTACCTTCTGGGCATTGTGGCAGAGGCAAAGTTCACCAGGAATGGGTGCAATCGAGCCAAGAGATGGCACGAATTGGGCACGACCAAATGCGTTTTGAATAGGGGATGAAATGGCAGAGGTTGGGCGTGATTTCTTAACATAGGAGAGAGCAAATGGAAAGGGAGAATGGATATAATGGTTGCCCAACCCGATTTTGAATACACTTATAGTGGAGTACATTGCACACATGTGCGCGTGAGCTGCCATGTGTGGGAATTTCGAATTCGACGGCTCATTTTTGAGGCAATGTAATGATGTGTAGTTAGATCAATGTCCAAGTCTTTTGACTTGGACATTTGATTATAAACATATGAAGCATATTCAATCAATGTATGCAACCAATTCAATTGAATGTAATTGAGTTTTGGTTACCTGGAATCTAGGACAATTATTGGTGTGTAATTCACATGGCACTTCATTCGACACCTCATACGACATTTCATATGGCACCTCATACGGTACTTCATCCGTTACCTTTGTGTTAAATATATTTTCACTTCCTGTAATGGATAGCCTGCAAATTTGAAGTGTTTTTGACAATCACAATGGTAAATGAGCGGAGGCAGAATGTTCCCTTGTTGTTGATTTTGTTGTCATCCTCACTCAACCCTCTTTCATATGACATATAATGTCAAACCTATAATGAACAAGTTATATAAAGCATAAAACATGTATTGTCAATCCTACAATGTACATCTTGTAATGTATATGTTTAGTAATTTATAGCACATAGGAGTTTAGCACTTTAAAAATAAAAATGACTATCAATGTAGTAACTTGTATCATAGAAATAATACAAAAATTCTTGAAAAGATCTATTTCTCTAGGAAATGATCATTTGTTATCTCATGACCCCTCCCCCACACCTAAGTATTGTGACACCTCACAATCAAAAGTATAGGAAATTAGTCAGTATCCCCCAATAGCTGAAGATTATAGTATGTCAAGTGTAAAGATAAAATTTCACAGATTGGTCTGATGAGATAGTTAGGAGATGGCCCCACCTATAGGATAAGAGATCCTATATATAGATAAGAAGAGGTAGGAAAGAGAGTTTCAAGATAGTCTTAGAGTTATTTTCCAATGGCAAGTTTATGGAGTTCATTAACCTTATCTTAACCACACATACTTCATGTCATCTTTGTCTGCAAGTAATGTCGTACATCAGGACAAATTGAAATTTATTATTTATTTTTGTCAGATTACCATCCTTGCTAGGTAGAATGCCCCACTACCAACAAGCTTGTTCACTACTCCGACGGGTTTGCCGAGTCATACCACAGGTTGGTACCCACTGCCAGCAGACCTATTCAGTATCCTAGAGGGTTAGCCTCTTAAACCCTCAGAGACTGGCCCTCCATCTTTTAATATTTTAGTATAATATTGCTTTATGCAAGAATATGGGGGAACAACTCTGAAAACAACTTTTTCTTTCTCTTTTTTTTTCAATTGGGATGGTATTTATGTTAGAGGATGACTTTCCGTTATATTACTTAGTGATTGTCCTGATGTAAGGGGTACTTAAGTGGACATGGCCTATCTAAAGATATGATATACTCAAGCTATTTAGTGTGTAGTGGATGGTACCATTGAGAAAGAACAGAAAGGTATCTCTAGGCTCAACTTACTTTCTTCCTTTGTAGTTATTGTGATGTTTCCATGACTAACCATTAATTAGACCTCTTGTTTACTCTTTGATAAAGACACCTGACTCACTTACTTAGGTTTCTTGGAAAAAATGTACGAGAGACCTCTAGGCTTGATAGTTATGGTATCATTTCCTTATACAATGGTGAATATTTTCAAGAGCAACTGCTTTAGAATGCCTTAAAAAATGAGAATATTTGCAAAAAAAATGGCTAATTATAGTAAGTCAATATTCATTTGATGCTTTAGTAGACACAAAATTCAAGTGTAACAATTTTCAAAGAAAGATCCTTGAAACTGTGTACTCTTGGTGAGATAAATACTTACAAAAATCTCTAGAATTACCTTATTAACAAAATTCAAAACTATTTACATATATACAGTAGGAAATTCAGAAAAAATTTCAAGAACAAGGGGGAACTTCCCCAACTACTAAGGGAAATTCCTTGTCAGTTGACATGACCTGTAGAAAATCCTCTCTGGAAATGGGCTTATGATAAAATTTAAGTCAGTGTCCATTTACCACAAAGGAGACTTGTCCATCATCAATTGTTTTAATTTTTATAGCTCCATTGTCATATACAGTGTCTACCTCGTAAGGGCCCAACCAACGGGTGGTAAGTTTTCCTTTGAAGGTTTTGAATCGGGAATCAAACAACAGAGCCCAATCACCAGGTTGGAAGTGCTTCTTCTTAATAAACTTATCATGCCACTTGCTCCTCTGGTTTTGGACTAATATGGTTCGTTGGATGGCATCTTGCCTAATTTCATCCAACTCATTCAATTGTAGGGCTCATTGCTTATGAGCCTCATCTAAGTTCAATCCCAATTCTGCGGTAATACGGAAAGTCCTTACTTGGAATTTTATAGTTATAAGTACTTGTTTCCCATACACTTTCTCATAAGGGGTATGCCCAGTGGTATTCCTCCAGGTGGTCCAGTATGCCCAAAAATCTTTTTCCAGCCTATCGGCCCAATCTTGGTGATGTAACTTAACAGTCTTGGTCAAGATGGCTTCCAGAAATTTTTTTGTGGATTCTACCTGACCATTGGCTTGCGGGTGGTATGGAGAATATTTACGGTGTTTAATCCCATATTTCTCTATTAGCTCTTTCATCATATTGGAAGTGAATTGAGTGCCTTGGTCAGTAACAACTTCACGAGGGACACTGAAGAGGGTAAATATGTCTTCATAGATGAATTCGACAACAAACTTCTCTGTAGCCCTGAATAGTGTTGGTTTTCTTTATATGAGATATGATCGATATATTATTACAATGATGAGTGTTCCATATATAGGGAACATAAGGTGACCATCCATGAAAGGATGCATCCCTTGAATAATCAATAACTATTTGTTATTATTATTTACTTATTATATACTATAGTTAATAATCAATTAATAATTATATTATTAATTATTATCTTTAGAGAATGTCTTCCCGATGTTATCCAAACATCAACACTCCCTCTCAACGAGGGAGAAATTTTGCAACATGCCACTCTTGTCTTTTAAGTATAAAAACTTCAACCTAGACTCTTGACACTTGTCTGTCAATCTTGGGAGACATCTCTCTCCCACCTGAACTGAGGAGAAACTCCTTCTATGGCTCTCCCTCTAAGCCAATTAATATCTCTAAGATTAGGCTCACTTTGGGTCTACATGTAAAAGCATATAACATCTTGAGTCTTTATCATTCCTTGTCAAATCACCATGACTAGGACTAAGACTACACCGGGATATTTCACCACAAGTACACACCTATGAGTGAATTTCATCTTGATGCTAACTGACATGTGGAAATTACTTCAAGCACCACGATTCCATATTATTCCTTCTCATGATCAAGGAAGGACTACATATAGGCCCATTTACCACAAGTGCACCTTTGTGATAAATGTATTCTATCTCCCTTGGTCTGCAGCCCAATCTAGGAGAAGTTATGCCCGATGCTGAAGCATCAACACTCCCTCTTAGCTAGGGAGGTATCTTTCCATAGTAGTACACAACTACTGTCTAGAGACACGCAGTCTCCGCCAGTGGTACAAAAAACACCACAGTAGTAAAAGATTTTTCACACATGCCACTCCCATGTGGACTTCTAGAGGCTACTCCTCTAGGAACACTTCTAGAGGCTACTCCCTCTAGGAAATTGGGCTAAATTTCCAAATTCACTTATCCCTTCTCGAATAAGCATCCTCACATATCAACTCAACTCAATTCACAGAGGAGTATGATCTAGAGAAATTTTGTCACACATGGAACTCCATGTGGACTTCTAGAGGCTACACCCTCTAGAAACATTAGGGTAAACTCCCATAGTGTATGACATCAAGGGTCAACTCCCTTGACATGTCCTCATGTTCTCTCCACATGGGACATTGGGTTATAAGACCAGCTTCACTTATTCTTTCTTGAATAAGTGTTCCACTTATCCCTTCTCGGATAAGTGTCATCACAGATCAACTCAACTCAATTCACAGAGGAGTACGATCTGGAGAAAGTTTGTTGCACATGACACTCCATGTGGACTTCTAGAGGCTACACCCTCTAGAAACACTAGGGTCAACTCCCATAGTGTATGACGTCAAGGGTCTACTCCCTTGACATGTCCTCATGTGCTCTCCACATGGAACGTTAGGTTATAATCCCAACTGCACTTATTCCTTCTCGAATAAGTGTTCCAATTATCCCTTCTCAGATAAGTGTCATCACAGATCAAATCAACCTAGTCATATCTAAGGAGTACGATCTGGATAATGTCTCAGGAAGCTGCAAACATCAACACTCCCTCTCAGCGAGGGAGGCATTCTCTGCCACACCAAGTCTTTCACAGAAGTACTTAAACTTCATCCTAGTTTGGTAAGAACATCAACAACCTGCTCATATGTAGGAAGGTACTGCACCAATACTTCCTTCCTCTGCACCATGTCTTGGATGAAATGGTACTTGATCTCAAGGTGGTTCGATTTGTCATGAAACACTGGATTATCAGAGATCTTCACACAATTTTAGTTACCATAATGAATAATGGTGGAATCCAACACATGTTTGGATAGATCTGCAAGGAGCTTGTGAAGCCACACTGCTTCACAGATTGTCATACTTAATGAACTCTACTCTACTTCTATTGTGATCAAAGCCATAGAAGTTCATTTCCTACTACACCAGGAAACCATGGAAGATAACAAAGTGAAGCAACACCTGAAGGTGCTCTTCTTTCCACTGCACTCCCTGCCCAATCAGAGTCAATATATTCCTGCCATATCATATCAATACTAGAAATATATCTCAAACCATGTCGAACTGTGCCTCACAAGTATCTCAACACATGCTTCGCAACAATCTAGTGTCTCTATCTCAACTGACTTATAAACTGGCTAAGTGCACTCACTGCATAACAATTATTTGTTCTGGTGTTAACCAAATACATTAGTTATCCAACCAACTGTCTATACAGAGTCGGATCAATTTCGTCATAATCGGAAGAAGACACACTTAGTTTCTTCAGATTCATCATCATTGGTGTAGTCACGGGCTTCAAGTTCAGTATCTCAAACTTCTTGAATATCTCAACTGTGTACTTCCCCTGACTCAGGAAGATCTCATCAGTTCTTTGCCACACCTCTAGTCCCAAGAAGTAGTGCATCATACCAAGGTCCTTCATCTCAAACTCAGAGGCCAACACATACTTGCATTCAATAATAAGGCTCTCTGTACCTGTGAGGAATAAATCATCAACATAGAGGACCAAAATCAAGGACTCACCATTAATAGTCTTGTAGTACAGGCTGGAATTGACAACACTTTTTTGAAGTCCAAAAATCATCGGGTGTACATCAATCCTTGCATACCAAGCTCAAGGTGGTTTCTTGATTCCATACAAGGCCATCTTCAACCTGCACACATGAGACTCCTTCTCATGTATCACAAAAGCATCTGGTTTCTCGATGTATACTTCTTCCTTAATCTCTCCATTGAGAAAGGTTGTCTTTACATCCATCTGATGTACTCTCTAACCCATGGATTTTGCAGGAGAAATAATCATCCAGATAGAAGTGTATCGAGCAAGAGGAGGAGATGTCTCCTCATAATCTATTCCCTCCACCTGATAGAATCCTCTAGCAACAAATATTGTTTCATGCCTCTCGATGCTACCATAAACTATGTGTTTGATATTATAGATCCATTTGGAAGTCACTACAGACTTCCCTTTGGGTTTTATAACAATATCCCACACATCATTCTTCATGATGGATTGATACTCCTCCATCATGGCATCTCTCCATACTGGATGACTAGTTGCCTCCTCACAACAGGAAGGTATATAATCAATGATGTGGCTCATAGCTGCGGCATAACATGAATATCTCTGAGGTATCTTGCTCTCTCAGAAGGTACCATCTCTTTCTGTCTCTTACTCAATCTATATCTAACCAAGAATGAAGATCTGATATTCCTTCAATGACTCACTGTACACCATAAATGTATACTGAACACCCAAATATCCTGAAGAGTCCAACCTCAAGCTTAACTTTAGTGAAGGCCTCCTCGGGAGTCATGTTCCTCAAAGAATTTTGTTCTAAACATACAATACAGTCATGGATGACTCTTCCCACATAAACATAGGTAAATGTTGATCATGAATTATCACCTTGACTGTCTCAACAATAGATTTGTTCTTCCTCTCTGCAACCCCATTATGTTGAGGGTTGTGAGGAACGGTGTACTCCCTCTTGATCCCTGCCTCAAACATCTCTAGGACACATCTAGGTTCCCTCATGGAACCAATGTCCCCCAAGACAGATCAAGGTTTCTTCGTGAAACCAATGTCTTGGTTCCTTCATCTAGTGATCCGCTGATTACTTTGCAATCAATTAGTAGCATACTACTACTGCCATGCCATTGATAGCTCAAATTATCTACCACATTCTTTATGACTATGCTACAATCAACCAGTAGCACACAACTACTGCAATGTCGTCGAATAGAACACAAAAACTTCCATAGTCTCCATGACCATCTAGTGATGTTTCTCCTCTCCTAGTAGTCTTATTCACACCTAGCCACCTCGCATGGCATAGGAAAGACTACTACCATATCCTCATTCACACCTAGCCACCTCACATGGCATAGGAAAGGATAAGCTTCAAGTCTTATTCACACCTAGCCACCTCACATGGCATAGGAAAGGATAAGCTTCAAGTCTTATTCACACCTAGCCACCTCACATGACTAATTAGGGAAACCCTTGTCTAGAGGGGTTAGTTGACTAGAGGAGAGAAAACACCACACCTCCGTCTTAATGTTGATAAGCAACTTCAGATAACATGATCATTTTATTTTGCACTCAATCGATACTAGAGATGTTAAATTTGTTAACACCATCTTACTCATTTTTTTTTTTTTCTTTAAATCTTCAAATTCAATAAATTGGCAAACAAATATTCCATAAACCTCCAAAATCCAAACTAGCAGAATAGATCCCATACATGTTTTCTTTAGTAGAAGTTTCAGGTGATGGGAAGTGTCCATTAGAATACAAAATACTCTTCTAAGATTACAAAGTCTGAATGAAAAAATTGTGAATTGGTTTGACCTTATCAAATCAATGGGATGAGAGAGAAACAATGCAGGATGGCTTTAAATGCATAAGTAGAGGAGCCTCAATGTTCAACACTAGGAAAAAAAAATCCTCCAAGGAATCATTTCTTATGGCCCAATCATTGCTTTGCAATTCCTTAAACGCCAACGAAATAAGACCACTCGATGCCTACTGTGTCGACGCCCTTCCTGCATCCATTATGCTTCTAACAACAAACAACAATGCCAGTTTGCCCATGAAATTTTGATTGCATAGAAGCTTCATAATCCTTGACAAGATCCTTTGAAGAATCCTCAACAACTAAGGATTTATGGTGTTGTAAGTGGTTTTTGAGAGGCACAACGCAGAGCCCACCTGCAAGTAATTGTTATGCTCGAAATGTGGAAATCGATGAAGTCAGACTCATGATATTTGACACCATGACACTGATTGCTGACAAATAAGAGTGCTCCACCACACACACAGATTTGTACTCCCAGGTGATGTGTGTTTGATGTTTAACGAGCCTACAGTCAACCATATGAGAGTGATTTCCCCTGCGGATAATTAATATGTCCATGGTCCAGATCTGAGAGGAGGTAGTGATCTAAAACAAAGGCGAGTCACACTATTGCCAAAATAATATCCACAAGCAAGGGCACACCAACAAATATCTATTGTTACAAAAAAAATGCAGAGGGAATTTACCGAGAATCCCAATGGATTAATATAGAGGCCCCGGTGAATTTACTTGAAGAGACACCTTATGGACCTTTTCTAAAATCCAATGATGAGCAGGATCAGAATTGGCTTGAGCCACCACATACCAATGATGAGATGCCATTGCACTCGCTGACAGTTCCATTGGAAACAAAATTCACCTAGCCTTTATATTATACAGTTTTATTTTCTTATATTAACCTAGGCCCTCCTATGAGGGAGTGAGGCCTAGTCCTGCTCTGATACCATGTTGGTTTTCTTCATATGAGATATGATCGATATATTATTACAATGATGAGTGTTCCATATATAGGGAACATAAGGTGACCATCCATGAAAGGATGCATCCCTTGAATAATCAATAACTATTTGTTATTATTATTTACTTATTGTATACTATAGTTAATAATCAATTAATAATTATATTATTAATTATTATCTTTAGAGAATGTCTTCCCGATGTTGTCCAAACATCAACAAATAGGGCTTTTGCCTCTACCCATTTGGTGACATAGTCCGTACAAACCAAAATATAGTTCTACCTATGGGACATGGGTGAAATTGGTCCTACAAAGTTGAGGGCCCATTTTTCGAAGGGTCTAATCATAACTTGGGCAGGCAAAGGAATTTGTTCAGTTGATGTAGGTCTTCCTATCCTTTTGCAACTATCACAACTTCTCACATACTTAGCAACATCTTTGAAAATGCTAGGCCAATAGTAACCCGAATGTAACACGTTATATCTTGTACGTTTGTCAGAAAAATGGCCACCACATGGTCCATCATGATAGCTTCGTAGTATCTCAGGTATCTTGTCATCTCAGACACATCTACGAATAATCAAATCAGGACCTGTGTGAAAAATAGCATGACCAACCCAAGAGTAATTAGCACTCTACATAATAATTTTCCACTTTTCATGAGGTGACAAATGAGACGGTAGCTTCCTAGTAGCCAGATAGTTTTCCATATTTGAAAACCATGGGGTATTGATAGAGAGGGAAAAAAGATGCTCATCTAGAAAACTATCATCTACATGGATATCATCATCCTCATTTTTTATTCAGAAAATAAAGTCATCTACTACATTATCCTTTCCAGGCCGGTCAAGCATAGTGATATTAAATTCTTGCAATAAAAAGAGCCACCTATCCACTTGGCCATTAGTTATAGTTTTATTCATGAGAAATCTAATGCCAGAGTGATCGGTATGTACAAATACCTCATAACCTGTAATGTAATGATGAAACTTTTTAATAGCATGAACAACTGGCAAGAATTATTTCTCAGTAACTGTGTAGTTCAACTAGGAAGAGGACAAGTTCTTTCTCACAAAATAAATGGCATAGGACTGTTGGTCCTCTTTCTTCCCTAATACCCCTCCTATTGCAGTGTCAGAGGCATCAATGGATATATGAAATGGGAGAGTCCAATTGGGCCCTCTAAGAATTGGTGCCATAGACAACTTAGCTTTCAGGGTTTCAAAGGCAATTTGACACTACTCAGTCCAAACAAAATCAACATCTTTTATTAGTAATCCAAACATAGGTGCAACAATATTTGTAAAATTTTCAATAAACCACTGGTAATATCCGACATCTCCAAGAAATCTTCTCACCTCTTTCTGAGTCTTGGGGGGTGGAAGTCTGACGATGACCTCAATCTTTGCAGGATCGACTTTTATCCCTTCAGATGAAACATTATGTCCTAAAACCACTCCTTAAGTTAACAACATTTTTCATTTTTCATGACTTAGAGATAGGTTCATTTCTTAGCATCTGATGAGGACTTTTTCTAAGTTGTCTAAGGCTTCCTGGTAGGTGTTTCCATAGACTATGAATTCATCCATGTAGACCTCCACACAATCATGAATAAGATCAGAAAATATCCCTAATATTGCTCGTTGAAATGTGGCAGGAGCATTACACAATCCAAATGGTAAGACCCTATAGGCATAGGTGCCCCAAGGACAAGTAAAGGTAGTCTTATCCTAGTCCTCTGGTGCTATAAGAATCTGGTTCTACCCACTGTACCCATCTAGAAAGGAAAAATACTTCTTTCCAAACAAGGTATCTAGAACTTCGTCAATGAAAGGGAGAGGAAAGTAGTCTTTCAGAGTGGCCTTGTTGAGTTCTCGAAAATCAACACAAATTCTCCATTTCCCGGTCAATTTATTTGGAATCACTACAAGCAGGGATACCCACTTACTTTCGGAGATGGGATATATGAATCCGACATTTAAGAACTTTTGGATCTCCTCCTTGACTATATCTTTAAGTGTTGGGTTCATCCTTCTATGGGGTTGCCTAATAGGTGGTACTTCCCCCTGGGTATATATGTGATGGATGCATGTGTTAGGGTGTATACCTTTCATGTCAGTGTATTCCCAGGCAAATGCTCCTGATTTTTCTTTAAGGATATCCACTAATTGTTTCTGTTGATATGCATCTAGCCCAGAGTTTATATGCAAACATTTCCCTGGACTAATCTCATATGGCATAGTATAAGACATGGCTGACTCATCTATCTCAAAGATAAAATATGTCAAAGACAAAATGGATGGGTCCAATTGTTCTTGAAATTATTCCCCAAACATGTATTCAAATTGGGGAAATGACTATGGAAAATCCACACATGTGATAGCAGAAGTGAACTGGTTTAGCACATTTTATGTTGTGTGCTCCTGAAGTTCCCTTGCATGGTCACTAGAAAATACGAGTTCTTCCCAGTCCTCGTTCTCATATGGAAATTCAAGCCACCATAGATTCTCCATAATAGGTTGAACTGGAGGGTAATGGTGAGATTCTGGATAGAGAGACCATTTGAGATGGTCATTTCTCCTTCTCTACAACCAATAAATGCATTGGCTATGGCTAGCCAAGGTATTCCCAAAATGACGGGATGGGCCTTGGCAGGATCCTTTGAGTGAATGACAAGAAAATCTACTGGGGACTCCCATGAGGCTAAAGTAAAGATGATATCATCTAAAATTCCTTCAGGTATAACCCTAGTCTTATCTGCTAATTTCAAAATGGTTGGGGTAGGCCGAAGAAGAGATTGTAACTACAATTGTTCCAAGGTAGTAGTGGTCATAACATTGATGGTTGCCCCTAGATCTATGAGAGTGTTTCCAATGGAGACCTCATTAATGGTTATGGTCACTACGGGGTTTTCTGGGTTCCCATATTTTGCTAGTTTTGTCTTCTCTGATATGTACTTAGAAAGTCCTCCTACCAATGTGCTGTAGGAGGGTCCTTTTGCTTCCTACCTGGCTTCTTAATACACAATTCTTTGACTACCTTACTATAGATTGGAATGTCTTTAATATCTTGAAGTAGGGGAATCTTGACATAAATATTCTTCAATTCATTCAAGATGTCAAATTCCGGTCGAGTGGTAGGTTTCTTGATTACCAATTGCTCTGGATAAGGAGGGACCTTCGTAATTTGTGAAGGTTCATTTTGGGGAATCTTGGGTTCTTGATTCTTCAGGATAATAACATCTTCCCACCTAGTGTCATCCATGGGTTGTTTGGTGGTTTCTTCTTCTTCTTCTTCCTGGATGACTACTGAAGGTCTTTGCCTCTCTAGAACTTTTCCCGATCTTAGTTGAATTTCCTGTAATGGAACATGAGTAATAACATATGTCGGGAATGCCTGCATCTCAACATTGTGAAGAGGTTGAGGGGGATTATTATTATGATTCGGCACTGGTTGTGTTGGTAATAGTGTTGGTGTTGGGGAGATTTCATTTTGATATTTTAGTGATTGTTGTTGTGGAATAGGAGGTAAAGGTGGTGGAATAAAACCTTGTAGAAGTTGTGTAGTGTTCAGTGGGAACTGAGGATAAGGATGGTTGGACATATGGATAGGTGGACCTTGATGGTTTCCTTGGTTGTGTCCTCCTCTCCATACTTGAATCCAAGGATGTTGGTACTGAGTAGACTAGTTTTGCCAACCTGATGGGTTCCACTGTTGTTGTTGTTGATAATAATGTGGAACTTGAGATTGTAGATCTGGGTATGTGGGTTGGTTTCTAGGCTGCCATGGCCTCCTAGGTGCATAAGAAGACTCACCGGGATCTCCACTCCTATAGATGGCTAATAAACCGAGCAATGATGGACATTTTTCAATCACATGGTCTTCTGTAAAGAAGCCACAAACTAAAATGTTATATAATGGGCATTCCCTTGAGGAATGCTTCCTCCTGCATCTTGGGAAATATATGATCATTGCTGCACTTTCCTCCTCCTATTTATTTTTTATTTGAAGGGTATCCAAATGGGAACCTATTGTTCTTAAGATGTTTGTCTTGAATTTTTCTAAAAGGTTCCCTATCTCTACTCTCATGATACCACCTGAACTAATTGGTTTTAAGTTTATGTTGTAAGGGTCCTGAACATTCTTTCATGTTTTGGCTCTACTCCTTGAGTAATTTTTACACATTTCACATATTTCAACAAATGGTTTATGAGAAATTTCACCTGTTGCCATCAGGTTAAGAATCTCTTAATATTCTTATGAAATTCCCTTAAGTTAAGGAGCCCTAATTGCATCCTCTGGGAGGTCATGGTATTCTGACTTTTGGGAKATATAACCAAATCTTTCCATATAATCTTCGAGGGTCTCGTCTTCTAATTGTTGGATTTTAAAGATGTCATTACGAGACTCTTTGGTCTTGCAGTAGTCTTGGTATTTCTTAAGAAAGATGTCTTTCATGGCTTCCCAAGACCTAATACTGGATTCTCCCAACCCCATGAACCATCTTGGTGCAGATTCTTTGAGGGTGGTAGGAAAGAGTTTTAATTTCTGGGCATCTTGCACGTAATTGTAGCTCCTACACAAGATGTCAAATTCAAATAGGAAGGTGTCTGGATATTCACTGTTTTTACCATAAAAGGTAGGCAGTGCTGAGAGAGGAATATTCTTCATGTTGACATTTGGAGTGGTGTCTAAAATTGGAAACCCGAAGGTAGTCTCGGTTTGGTTTCCACTTTCTTCTTCCTCCCCATGTCTTACATTGTTATGGTCCTCCTGATCATCCATATTGGCTTGGTTTCCAAAAAGAGAGTACCTGGGTGGTTTTATCTTTGAAGAGAACAAGGTTTCCCTTCGATGGAAAGGTCTTCCTACGTATTGAATGTCTGGGACTCTACTCGAGCCAGTTTAGATTATTGGTGCCAAAGTTTCTATGTCAGTTTCAGAGATAATCACATTGGCTGAACTGCCGAACAAAAGATTCACCTGTTCAGGTTCTATGATATCTTGAAAATTAGGATTTCTTGGTGGTGGTGTAAAATCAAGATTGTATTATTTGGTTCTGTGGAAGACTCGAGTGGTCTTGCCTCCTATCCCAATATGATTAATGTTTCAATTTATTGTTCTATATTGCTCCCTGTGTTAGTCTCTTCAGAGACTATTTTAGCTCTTTGAGTTGAGCTAGCTTCTGTTTTTCGGTATCGATCTGCGTATTTTATAAGAGGAATGTTCCTTCCCCCAAAGAGATCGAAAGGAACCTTGGTTGAAAGGTCTGATTTAGATTTAATGTATCTACCTTGTAGGTCTCTAGGCCTATTCATGAAATAAAGCAAAAACAAAAATAAAAGGCTACCATCTGGTTTCTAGGTCTATTCATGAAAATAAATAAAAAGAAAAAAGAAAAACTACCATTGGGTTTGGGGGAACCTGCTATAGCATATGCACAAGTTCTTACCTCTTGTCTTAAATTCCCCCCGCCACCAAACTAATGCTAAGTTTTAGAAGTGATCTATTTCCTAACTATTTCCTACCTTGAGACAACTCCCCGACAGCGATGCCAAAAATGATGGGTGTTGTATATGCACTAAAAACACACTAAAAACCCTCAATTAAATTGTCAACCCGGGGTAAGTAAACTTAGAGTTGTAGAAAAATATATGCCAAAGGTAGAAGGGTTGGTAGTAGTATAGTCTAACGAAGGAAGGTAGCTATCTAAGGCTAATCTATTCAAGCAAAGCTATCTAATGATAAAACGCTACTAAGCAACTTGAAACTAGGTAACCTAAGTACTTTTGGGCCAAGGATTGATGGATAGCTCTAAGAAAGAAAGTAAAAACCCTATATAAAGCAAACTAGTTCATAACAATAAGAAAAAGCAACTATTAAGTATAACAATGAGAAAATAACAAAAGCAAACTACTCTAACTTTCCAACCTACATTCAATGAGCAACTACCCTATGAAAGAAAGTAAATAAACAAGCAAGCAACTATTCTACTAAAGCAAGCAAACAAGAACAACTAGCTAACCTATTAAAGCAAGTAAACAAAACAACTAACTAACCTATTAAAGCAAGTAAACAAGTAAGAAAAACAACTAACTAACCTGTTAAAGAAAGAAAACAACTAACTACTCTAAGATAACTTATAATGCAAGTAATCAAATTAAAACTTCTCATTGAACAACTATCTAGCCTAAGAGGCAAGTGGACTATGTTCTCAATTCAAATTTCAAACTATTTCTAATTCATGAAAGGAAACCTATTTAATCGAAAGAAAGAAGAACTACCAATTAATTCTTAATCTATGATAAGCAAACCGATCTTTAATCTATCAAAGAAAAAGACTATCTATCCTACAACACCAATAAAACTATTTTCTAAACTATGAAAGCAAGAAACTATCTCTTCTAATCTACAAAAGCAAGAAACTATCTTTTCTGATCTATGAAAACATGAAACTATATTTTAACCTATGACAATTCAAATATAATGCTGGTGGTTGTGTGAATGTCTTCGGTGTCTGATAATATCTCGATGGCACTTGAAAACAAAGGAAAATTCAAGTGGTATAAGCTCAACACTAATCTCAATAGAAAAGTGAAAGGTATGGATTAAACAATCCAATGAGAATTTAGCCATGACAAAAACAATCGTCAATTACCCTACATATTCATTTATTAACCATCAACAATATAATGAGATCATCATTGTAATTCTATACTATGTAAGGAAAATTCATACTTAAACTCAACTATTAACTAAGAAATACAATTGCAATTTAACTCTAGGAAATAAATTATATAAAATGAAACTATGCTATATCTGCCTTAACAATTCAAACTACAATAAAGAAATGCTTAAGAACATAAATTAAATCATGACAAAGTAAACTACCAAATACATTAACCAACAACTTATTAAACAAGATCTATATAAAAATGAGATAAGCAAGCTATCATTAAAAACTGAAATTAATCCTATCCATCCATCAAATCCTTGTCGAAGAAAACTCAAATTAAAACTTTATTCTATTCTATTTAAAACTTTGTTTTAAATTTGAATCTAAAATCATAACTAAAGACATAATCTAATATCTAATTGCACATGGGGTTAGTCTAGGGATTTGCAAATCCATTCCTAACTACAAGATCAATGCATGTTAACACAATCCGTCATACTAACCTGCAAAAGAGAGTCAAAGCAACTAAACTACAACATCAAACTAATTAACAAAATGATAATGCATGTACAGGAAATAAAGAGAACAACTAAACTATAAAATGCATAAACAAACTAAAGAATAGTTACCATACTGATGTTGGCCCCCCCAACAAGTCGTGGTCACTTCCTAAAAGCACACCACGAACTCAGGGGTCATTTTCATCATAAAAACTCAAAAACACAGTTCTTATATAATCTAACAATGTAAAATAGAAAAACAGAGTAAAATCGTGTTTCTTTCTATCACACTGATGATTCTAATGCTTAAAAATTGTCTGACCACCTCAGTGGTATTTATAATGTTTACAGACCAAGTGGTCGACCAAAGGAGGGTCAAACCACTTCTAAATTTGGCAATTTTCATTAAATGATGCCCTAACTGTTGAAACGGAGCGAGCCAATAATCGTCTTGTTGAACAACTAAAACTAAGTTGTCGAGAGTTCAATAGCTAGAGGGGGAAAGCATGAACAAAACCCACGTTCTTGATTCTCCCATCACTGGCCACCAATACCATAACCGCCAAGTCGCCCTCCATTTTTGTGCAAGACGTAGTGTTGGATGCAGTGTCGAATCGGGTACCGGAACAAGTGCTGGAAGGAGTGCCGAAATGAGTGTTGGAAGCAAAAATGTGGTGTGTTTTCTCCCTGTAACACCAAAAAACGTGAATCAGATCCTTGTAAGTGTAAAAACATGATGAATTATACTCAATACTATCATTAAACATGAATCATACGTACCTAGCGTAGATCATACCATTTTAGCATAAAAATTTTCAAAAAGCTCCTTCAAAACATGAAAAACACATATGTACATTTGGCAAAAAGTGTCTAATCACTGTCATAAATTGATCATATCTCGGGCCCAATAGAAACGACACTTGGGGGGTAGGGCTCCAGCCTATGGACATCATGTTGGAGAAAAACCGCTAATTTCTACAAAGAAGTTGGGGGAAAACTACCTCTAGAGAAACACGCTAGGAGTGATCCTTGTTCAAAGGTCATTCCCATCGTAACGTAGTAGTATTTTTCTAGAACGAGCTTAGTATTTGTTCTTTCTTGTGCTCGTAAATACATGAGAATAATTTACCAAGCTTACTCTTTGTTCTTTCTCGTGCTCGCAAATACATGAGAATAGGTTACTGAGTACACTTTATCTCTTTTTCAGACTCGTAAAATATATATGAAAAAGGAACTATTTGGAGTCTCCTTCAAGCTCTTTTCAGACTCCCTAAACATGAAAATATTTCTGAGTGATCTTTATTCCATTCACACTCGTTAAAAGGTTTGAAAGGGTGTCTTTTGAGTGATAGTTTATCTCTTTTTTGGCCTCGCGAGACTAATTATGAAAAAGGAACACTCTAATCAAGCATGACTGGAAGAGTTCTCCCCTATATTGTTTTACACCTTTTTCGGGATTGGGAGACTAAATTTATGAAAAAATAATCCATGGAGTTGCCTTTAATTTCTTTTCAGACTCTCTAAACATGAAAAACCACCGATTTTTCCTTCTCCGGACTTGATAAACTACACATTGAATGACCCATATGGGAATGAACCCTTACTTCTTCTATTTCATTAAATAAAGGAAGAGGAACTTACCGAAGGTGAGTTATATCGAGCATGTGTTATCCTCCTCGAGCTCATTAAATAAAAAATAGGTACTCATCTATTTGGATGGGAGGAAAAATTGAAGGGAGTGAGTCAAGTTCCTTGAAAAAATTTCAGGCAATTCTTGTATTCTCCCTTGAACACGACACTTGTTTAGACTTCCACACTGAACCAATCCTATGATTCTTTCTACTCCTTTGACCCATCCAAATAATTCCTCACTACTCACTACATTATGGTTTTGTCCACTCTGAGTTTATACTTCCAAGTATCACATTTTACCTCAGTGTTCAAGGGAAGTTTCCTCCTTAAAAGTCAACCATCCACAAATTTACCATTTTCCATACCCCTATAAGTCTGTTTTCATCTACCATATCTTATCACCTTTCTGTGACAAGTTTCTTGTTGAATGATGGGGGATACGTCAATTCCCTGCTTCGACGAGTCTTTTCTTGTCGACTTAAACAAATTATCTGAGAAATAGACTTAGGAACACATTGGTACCTTGGGACCTAGATGCCTCAATGGAAAGCCTCCTCTCATTCGAAAATGGGTATTCATCAATGATCCCTAACCCATTGATTCCATGAATGTTTGACTTCAACTCATTTTTCACATTCGTTGGATTGTACTTTAAAAGTACCTTGAAAATCATCGACATCAATGGTGATTTATCTTGAACTTGTTAATGGTATACCTCAATGACCGGTACTCAAGTGGTTTCTACCATGTTCAATATCAAATCATCTATTCACATGGATAGATTCGTACTACATCAAGATTGGGACAAAGACCCGGGGTTGAGCATTCACTTTGTTATCTTCTTTACCCAGGCTGCAAAGGAGATCATTTGAGCATGTTGATGTATATGTTGTCACATATATCGACATTATATTGGTCTGTGGCTATGTTTTATCATCTCATAGCTCCACTATTTCTTTTGGTGGTCATATCCTTAGTCAATATCATCATGGATCCGCGGTGTATTTATTGGCGGCCATACTTTGAGTCACTTGTAGTCTGAGCATAGGTATGCATGCCTCGAGAATGAAACACATATTAACATTGTCTGATGGTTGTCTGCAACTTCTACTAGTTCCCCAACTCTATACCCTAGTTTCGAAGAATCTAAAAAGTGTTTCGAACATCAACATTCATCTTCTAACTTCAGACTTTGGGTGGAAATCTGTTACACATCAAAATTCCTCACTTCGATAGTGTTACATTCTCATTTTTTTCAAGTGTTGTAAGTGTCATACTTTTGTCGCAAGTGTCATAATTGTCGCATTCTCTTTCTGTAAGTGTCGCATCACAAATGACACCGTGAAAACACTTGATACAAACCCTAAAACATGTTAGAAGAAGAATCCCCATCATCTGACAGTTGGAACAAATGTTTTTCTATAGGAATTTATCATATTAGAAAAATTTGGGAATATCAACGCTCCCCTACTCATACGCAGGGAGATATAGCACTCTTTGTCCATCTCAAGGGGAGTGTTGTAGCTCTTTGCTACCCATTCTAAGGGAGCACTGAGTTGGTTGAGGAAATCTTGGAAGAAATCCCATTTTCTTCTAAAGACAGCTATGGATGGATTGAGTTGGTTTGGCTCGAATCTAACTCCAGGGATAAATTCAAGGGAGAAATCACAACTATTGGAGCCATATACTCAACTAATTCCAAATATACCCAAGGTAGTTGAGCCTCTCAAATCCTATAAATGGAGAAATTCCCATGGTGAACAAAGAGGGAAAAAATCAGCAAAGCATTGTTATTTTGATTTTGTATCTTTCGAGAAAGGGTTGGACGAGGAGGACTTGGAGAGGCTACTGCAATGTCATATGAACATTGTAAGTTTCTTCTTGAAGTTCTCATCTAATATACTTGGCCTATTTCCTTCAAGTATTTGGTTTCATGTGCTTGTCTATGTTTAATCTGATTTGCATAGATGGATTTTCTTTTCCTAATCCATTAGAGTAGAAGGAAGTATATTTTTTCTTGTTGTTTATTGTAGGTATTGATTTGCGCCAGGAATCAGATCGAGCTTGTGGGTAGGAGCAGCTAGGAAAAATTACATAAATAGAGTACATCCTACTTTACCTTTGCCTCTCTTTTTCGATAAGAAAAATGAGTTTATAGGAATGGTAGTGTCCAAATTATTGTTTTTGTCTTGGTATAGGGGTCAGTAATCCAAGGGAAAGTCCACCTGTCCGCAGGGGAATATTTTTGTAAAATCAAGGGGAAGGGTACCTTGAAAAATGGTTTTGACAATGGGATACTTAAGAGGAGGCCTTCTTCGGTAAACCTTAGAAGGTTTGAATCTCCTTGGGGGAAAATTCTTAATGGAAGATGGATTCTGGGAAGGTGGAGTTGTCAGATGAGCTTCAAGAAGAGCTCATCAAAGGTGGAAGGGGAATATCCTTCAAGTGGATTCACCAAGAAATCTAGGGGTAAAGGCTTTGAGATGGTATCTTTCCAAAACTCCGTTAGGGTACGAAAGAGGATTCAAAATCCTCCTCGGAAACGACTCCAAACTGTTATCTCACAAGTTGTAGGTTGGTTAAATCCCGACCAAAACCAAAATATGGAAACAATTAAGAGAACACCTACCCACTGTCACCTCGGATAGGTATTCCCATCACTTTATATGTGAAGTGATCACCTCAAGGGGGGGATCTCGGGTGACCCTAGGGGGAAATGAGATGGAAATTGATACTTATGAATGGATTCCCCTGTAGTTCAAGTTTCTAGGTGGAATATGGCTTTGATGACATGTCTCAGAAGTGTTTTAGGGTTTCCAAGTATTTGTGCACCTATGAAAATTGTTTGTACATGCCCAAGATACAAGAAAATCCAAGTATGCACATAATATATCAAGTGGAAAATCAATTTAATATTTTTGTCCCTAATTGTTGAAATATATATATATATATATATATATATATATATATATATATATATATATATATATATATCATTAATGAAATCAAGTAACTACTGCATATTTAACCACTTAAAGCATAAAATGTTAGTTGAGTTATGAAGCATAAGACATGTAGATAAGTTCTCAACACTTTAGCACAACTTTAGTGGTATTATATGGTTATAATGATAAGTTTCCAGAGTATATTTATGAAAGAAACGTGGTTGTAGCAGTGATTTTCTATAGCAGAAACCTTTAACCACGAAAATAAGCAATTAATCCAACCAAAATTTCACCAATTAGAAACACAACGAAAATAATGGGTTACTAGAAATTTCCACGGTCAAACTGCAAGTTAAAGTCAAGCAAAGAATATGTTTTGCTACAGCCCTAATGGATGTATCTTTTAATTATTTATATCTATAAGAATACCGATCCAATCAAGACACCTTAGTGGCCTTGAAAATATCTTAGCATGCATAAAAGTTTCCAACTTAAACAATTTCAATATCTCGTCAAAATGCATTTTCCAATGCAAACATTTTATTTCTCCAAGGCAAAAAACATATTAGTGCCTTTAAAATTTGGGTGAATGGAGTCCTTAAAACATGATTTATATCAAAAAAGGCCCTAGGGGTGTAAATACTCTTACTCCCTAGGGTATTTGAACCAACTTCAAAGTAGATTCAAGGAGGGTGTACCCCTTTGTACTCCTCCAAGACACTTTGTAATAAAAGACTTGTAAACTGGTAAATGACAAGAACTTTATGGAGGGTGTATGCGATTATACTCCTCCTAGGGTTTTTAATCCAACAATATCATGAAATAAGCAAGAAGGATCCATATTTTCCTTACCAAGCAAGAAGATTGCAATATCAAACCCTAGTTTCACCAAGATAAAACCATCCACAAGAAAGAACAAGAGCTTCCAAGAGGTGTGCACCACTTAACCTCATACATTCACCAAGAGATAACACCAAAATTCATTTTCAAGAGAGAGAGATACCAAAAATGATCAAGTCTAGCGAAAATTTCAACCATTAGGGTAAAATCATGAATCTGGGTGTCTATTTTCGTTGTTTTTTGAGAAAACAAAAAATATTTTCAGAAGGTTTTCAAGTTCTGGTAAAAAAAAATATTATTTTTTATTTAGAATTTCACTTTACAGTAAAAACAAAACTTGTCAGGAATTTTGTTAGCTTTATATTTTTTGAAATTTTTTTATTGACATTTGATATGTCAATTTAGCAATTGTTTGATAGTATGTTCCTAAAAAATGAAGGGACTAATAATGAGTTATGTTTTTATATGTGAATGTACTCATTATTATGCTGCAACAATCTAAATAGAATATATTAAAGTATGACTATAGTTTTGAATTTAATGGATGAATATTATAATTTCTACAATTTTTTTAATTTGACTAATCTGAAAAAGTTGCATATTTTAAACATGTTTAGTGAGACTCCATGTATGTGCCTTAATTTTGATTTAAAAGTAAAATTTAAAAATACTCTTTTGAAGAGGACAATGAAAGGTTCTGTAATATAAATTTCCCATAATTTCCGACTGTGTATTATTGCATATATTGATTTTTCATTTTACTGAATCATTATGTCATCTAAAAATAATATGGAGACATGTTTTTATAAAATTAACTAAAATTACTAAAAAACAATTAAATTGAACACAAACTCTATCAAATGAAAGTAGATTCAATCTAAAACTGTTGGTAGTAGTTCCAAAACTAGAGTCACAATATTTTATGGAGTTTGCTCCTTCTAAAGTTGGAGAAAACTGAACAGAACACATAGTTTTCCAAAAATTACCATAGTTACAGGTTTTTGGTCGAACTGATAGTTCAATCGAAAGTTAGTATTTTTCCCCCGAAAGTTAGTTTTAACGGAAAAAAAATAAAAATAAAAAACAAAAACAAATCCGTTCTATTGCACCAAGTGGCATGTCGTTTGAGTGTGTCATTAGATTTAACTTTTGGCCAAAAACAAAACTTGGTCAAAATATTTTTCTGCCGAAAAAAAATAAATTGTTCGACTGAAAAATTGTCATTAGCAATTTTCATGACCTGATTCTCACGAAAGTAATACCCACATCCGTGATTTTACCCATTAGTCTTATCACAATGGAAGAGTTATGTCCAAATGAGATACAAATGATCTCTATTGATACAAAATGTCCTAAAACATGTTTGTCCACAAAATTTAGGGTAAAACACAAGATAATGGGTCAACATCCATTATCTTACCCCTTTACAAAATAAATATTATTTAATTTATGTTTTTCACATAAGAGAAACTCTAGAAACATGATGTCACCCTCATTTTGGCCAACGTTTGGCACTTTTGGTCAAGTCATTGAGTTGGAGGATGAAGTGTTAGGCCTCTAAAGGCTAATAGTCTTCAACCAAAGAATTTCTTCCACAATCCATGGGCCTCTTCCTTCAAAATGTACCAAGTGTCCATCATCACCACCAAACCCTAGCTAGCCCGAGGGTGATGTTAAGCCCTCAAAATGTGATGTTTTGGCCCTTTCAAGAAAGTCGTTTTCCATGTAGGGGCTGAGAAAGATCCTCCAAGGTGTTCTCTGTTAGGATATTTAGACACTTAGGAGTTAGTTAATATCTAATTGGTCTAATGTGTCATTAGAAAAACATGTGTTTCTTTAGTATGCATTTGTAGTTAGGAAAACTGATGGTCACGATATGTTCTCGACATAGAATGATCAGACGGTTCATATTCTCCTTGATCTTAACGACCATTGATCTATGGCTTAAAAATCGATTGGTCCATGATCTCTATTTAAAGAGCATGGAGGGTCATTTTCCGATGATCAATTGTGAGAAACTCTCTTGTAAAATATCTCTGTAATATTTTTCTTTTGCGTTAATAAACTGCTCCAAGTGGCCGCAATGGTCGGGGTCATGGATGTTTTCCCATAGGGGTTTAACCATGTCAAAACATTGATTTGTTGATCTTTGATATGGTTGTGTGAGTGGTTATTGAAGGTGTTCATCCTATGTTTGAATACCTGTGTTGTAGAACATGGTATCAAGTTATTTAATTTCTCTTTTTCCCTATAGAAGATCAAGTTGCAAACATTTTCCCAAAGTCTCTTACAGAAGAAAAGTCTTCCAAACTTCGATCTATGTTAGGATTTCAAGAAGTTGTCATTAAGGGGGGATAGGCTCTAATTCCTCCTTCTTTATCCTATTGTGTCACTATTGTAAATCCTTCAATCCTATCCCAATTCGTTCTTAAGGGGGGATGTTAGGATATTTATACACTTAGGAGTTAGTTAATATCTACTTTGTCTAATGTGTTGTCAGGTAAAAGTGTGTTTCTTAGTGTGTTTCTTTAGTATGCATTAGTATGCATTTGTACTTATGAAATTTGACGGTCATGATATGTTCCTGACATAGAGTAATCTGATGGTTCATATTCTCCTCGATCTTAATGGCCATTGATTTGTAGCTTAACACCTGATTGGTCCATGATCTCTATTTAAAGAGCATGGAGGGTCATTTTTCGATGATCGATTGTGAGAAACTCTCTTGTAAAATCTATCTGTAATATTTTTCTTTTTCATTAATAAACTAATCCAAGTGGCCGCATTGGTTGGGCCCATGGACATTTCCCCATAGGGGTTTTACCACATCAAAACATCGGTGTGTTGATCTTTGATCTGGTTTTGTGAGTGTTTAATGAAGGTGTTCATCCTCTGTTGGAATATCTGTCTTGTAAAACATTCCCAAGGCCTCGAAATTCATCTCATATTCATCTAAAGTGTGGTCCCTTGGCATCCAACCTGTTGGTTTCAATCCCCATGGAAGCCCAAGCTAGGCTTGTTCTTCTAAAACTGTCCACTAGCAAGGTCTTGCAAAGGAAAATGGATACGCCCTCCAAGGATATCAATTCAAATGCATTATTATGAGCAAATCAAATCAATAAAAGAGTCATCTAATCATGTACATCCAAACCACCTCATCAAAATAAACAAATGCTCAAAGACCCTATGTAATTTTTCAAGTTTAGGTATGGGAGGGTTGACAAAACAACCTATTGGGTGAATCGTTACTCAATTTTAGGGGTTTTTCCCAAGGGGACCTCCTTCTAAGTCATGTGGATGAGGTGTCTTGTATGGGGGGGAAACTTTTGGGCATGGGTTTCATGGCATACAAGGGGTTGTAGTGTCTCATCTATGGGTGCCTTTATAAAGGGTGTGTCACAGTTTTCAATGAAAATTTTTCCAACCCCATTTATTGACTTTTATTCTTTTAATATGTTTCCAATTTGAAACCAAGGTGGGGATTATACCTAAGCATGAAACACTGTGCACACCTTGACTCTACCCTGGTCACATTATGCTTCCCCAAGTTGAAAACATGTGTGGGGCTTCTACAAAATCATTAAAAATAGTTCCCACACATGCTCCACCTTGGTTAGCATTTTTTATTACTTATTTTTCATGGGTCCCATCAGTTTCTTATGAGATCCATTTCATTGTCCTCAATATCCTTGGGTGAGAATCTAGAATTTTAATGATTGTATTTTATCTTTTTCCAACTACAAGCCTCTGGGACTTTAGCCCCTTCTTTACATGAGATGAGGGACAACCCTTTCTTAGGTCAGTATACCCGAAAATCCAAAAAGGTAAGGAGATGAGGGGATGAAGTGTGGAAAGTGACAAGTATGGTCAGGAATGGAATGATGACTCATTCATAGGACCTCCCAGTAGAAAACCTATCTGTAAGGGTGACCCACTTGCTAGGACGCAATGTCAACCACCAAAGTAAAAGAGGGAAAAGATCATAATGTCCAATCAAGCGTTACATAATAAAAAAAAATAATAGATGAAAAAAAATCAAATGCCTCAAATATTGAAATGACACTCACCATAATACTTGCTTTGTACCTGATGGAGCAAGACCCAATGTTTTTTGAAAGCTAGTTGATGTGGTGGATATCATCGTGATGAACCTAGAGTTGTGGTGGTGAGGTGGGTATCTGTTTGTGCAAGTGGAAAATGTTGATCAGTATATCTCTTGGTACTCCATGTCTCCAGCATGAGGGCCTCGAGACATCATCTCTTTAGTTATCCCTAGGATTTTGGGATAACAAACCCAACCTTCCAAAGTCCATTCTACCTTCATCTAGTTTTTCTTGACCTCTTATGCAAAGTGGTATCATTTTCTAGATCTATATAAGATTCTAGTGCTAATTCCTCTATGTTAGATAAGACTTGTCCATCATTTTCTTGGTCTAACATGAATAGCTCATAGATTTTCAAATTTCCACATTCACTAACAAGTAAATGTGCATATATGGAGATAGAATAAGTTTGTAGTTGTTATCACCTTCCCACTCCAACACTTAAAGGACCTCACAACAGATCCTTGGTATTCTTACTAGCACCCTATAGCCTTTCTCCATTTAGTTGCAACCAAAATTGGTCTCCATGAATTTTTTCCCATTTCTTTGTTGGTCATTTCAGGCCTTGCACTTTTCTTCTGACTTCTACAATGTCTATTGTACTTTCAAATGGATCTACCTAATCTTGTTGATGAATATCTCAACCTTTAATGCTTCTATTGTGGTGTCTTCCCTAACTCAACCTCCTTGTTGTCCATATATACAACATATAAAGGTGAAGGTGGAAAATATACAATTAATTATTCAAAATAGGACTTACTAGTGGAAGTATGGACTACTTTATTATATGAGAATTGAATATAAATCAAATTTCTATCTCAAGTTCTTGGATGTTTCTAATTGTAGCCCCTCAAATGATAAACCAATTTCTTGTTTACTACTTCTATCTTCCCATCCATATGTGGATATAAAGCTATATATCACTTCAAATTGATGCCCATATTCTCCCAAAGTGTATTTCAAAAGGCATTGAGAAATATGGTATCTCTATGTGAGATGATGCTCCTTAGTATCCCAAAGTGCACATAAACCTTTTCAAAGAACATGACTGTCACATATTTTCCCTTGATGGTATCATTATTAGGCATGAGAATTCACATGTTACTAAATATGTACACTACTAGATAGTCATGTTCCCTCCTAGTTCTTGCAAAACCACCCACAAAATCCATGGAGATGCCCTCCCATGGTCTAGCATGTATAGGTAAGTGATGGTATAAAACTTTCTTCATATTATTGGGTTTACTAGTACAACTAAGTATGCATCCTTTGATAAAACAAGCCACAACTTCTTGCATTGTGGACCAATACACATACCTTTGTAGGTTGGCCACTATTTTCCCAACACCGAAATCCCTGCAACTTTGGAGGTTTGAGCCTCTTTGATAAGCTACAATATTTATCCTTTAGGAAGACAAACCTTATCCAACTTGTAGATAAACCCATCCTAGATATGGTAGTCATGATTTCTACCACCTTTTTCTTCATTAACTTGGCCTTATCTACTAAAATATCTCATTGAAGTTAGTGAAAATTTTAGGGGCTAAATTTCTCCCATGGGATAATTTTCCATGTTTTTTCCCAAAAAAATATTTTCTAATTTCCACTTTTTTAAAAAACGCTTTGCCCAAATTCTATAGAATAAAATAATTTTACCTTAAAAATAGCCCAATTTTTATAAAAACTATACAAAATCCTTATAAATTGGAATATTTTTACAAAAATATAGCCAAGCATTTTATAGTTTTCAGATTAAGGACTAGTAAGATTCGCAAAGGTTTCTACATTTTGAGATAAATTTTCGTCCTTAAAATTATCCCTACTTGAAGTCCTCATATTTTGTGTATTCCTCTATATATGCATCATGGGTGAATGGCTACATGTGGATAAGAGTACCCAAAGTTGTGATCTTGGGTGTGGGTAACCTTGAAAGGATGTATGCCAACTTATTAGTACCACCCTTCTTATATTTGATGATAAGATGAAGTTACATTAAAAAAATCCTATCCACTTTAAATTTTTGGTTTGTTGAAGCTTACTGTAGGCCTAGAAATATCGTAGTGTCTAGTAATCATTGTGGATGATGGTTTCCTTAACCACGAGTCAGTGCTTCCATTTCTTAATATCTTGAAATAGAGCATAGCGTTCCTTTTCATATGTAGGTTATTTCAATACTCTACCATGGAACATTTCAAAATGATAGCATACTAGCTTACCTCCTTAGATCAATACCTCTCATGATATCATATACACTTACATCCATCTCCACTTCAAACAGATTCTACAAATTAGGTAATATGAAAACTAGTTTTTGACTAATCTTTCATTTCATCTCTTTATAATCCTTTTATTTATTATTTCCCATTAAAAAATCTTGTCACTATTTTTTATGGTATGGAGTGGTGTATCCATAGTTGAAAAGGATTATATAAACTTATAAAGGTATTGTGTAACTCCCACAAATATCCTAACTTCAATGACATTAGTAGGAGTTACCACTTGATGAAGGGTTCCATCTTCATGGGGATCAATATTGAGATCCCATTCACCAATCACATACCCTAAGTATAGCAAGGTTTTTGTGTAAATTAGAAAAATTTAAGGTTTTCCAACAATTGATTACTTTTCAAGGTATATAAAACTTGCATGAGATTAGATATATGAAAGCCATAAATGTCATAAATCAATATATCATCCAATTACACTATTACAAATGAATCTATAAAGAGACACAATAAATCATTCATCAAATTCATAAATGTCATTGGTGCATTACATAAACAAAAGGAATGACCAATCATTCATATAAACCTTACCTCATCTTGAAGAAAGTCTTCAAGGTGTCTTCTTATTTTACTCATACCTGGTGGTATCTTTATTTGAGATCCAAATTGATGAAGTACTTGGAATGTTATAGCTAATATGGCAAGTCGTTGATCTTATCCAGAGCCCAATAGTCGATATAATTCTCCAAGTCCCATATTTCTTGGATGGTATGATCATAGGCGACCCACAAGTTGAGGAACTTGGTCAAATTACTCGTTACTCGATCAGTTGTTGCAACTATTTCTTCCCTTCATACACTTTTATTATGGACTATCTACATAGTCCCATGTTTGGAAACAAGGAGTAAGGTAACAATTGTATCTCATGCTCCATTTCTCTCTTGGATGGAAACCCTTTAGACTCCTTAAACACTTATTTATACACCTACGATATCTCCTCCAACTATTTTTTATTCTCTTTAGTACATCCCTCTATAGTTTCCTTTACCTTTATAGATTCTTCTACTTGTTTACTTTGTTTCAAGAAGAGAAATATAAACTTCCTACCTAAGTTAATCAGTTTCTTATCTTGGATAGAACCTACTAGAGAGATCTCATATTTAGATTTGTATACATTTATGATTAAGGACTCCCCATTGTTGATCTAGCGGTTTTTGTTTTTTCTCCTCATGAAGATCACATCCCTCTTATATATGCAGGGGATTCTAAACACTACACTACACACATCAGGTTATACTACATCTACCTCCACTTCATCAATATAGTTTTCACTTAGAGAAAATTTTATATTGCATTGCTTAGTGAGCTTAAGTTCCACCTCCTTGTTTATCCACCCCAATTGGTATGGAAGAGGATGGTCATGAACTTCCAATCCAAATGTACTTACCAAATCCTTTGCTATGAGGTTGGACTACCAATTTTCGTCAAATAGAGCATCCACCTTTTTCTTCTTTACTTGGATATTTATATGGAAGATTTTAGTTATCTCTTTCTCTTCCTTGGGATGGAGGCTACTTAAGTTCACCTCCTTATTCATTGTAGTGCAAACAATATTTTTGTATATGTTTGAATTTATCTCTACCTAGCTTCATGAATCCATGGGTAGCATGTTCTTGTTATTGGCATCCTTCTTGTTGTTCTTTGGATTCATGTCTAGATGTATCTTCCAACACTAATATTCAGTGTGATCATTGATGTTACAATGATTACATCGATTGCATGGATCCTTGAATTAATGTGTATTGGCTCTTGTATTCTTATCCTTTCCTTTCCACTTCTTGTTTCTCTCCTTGGAAGTGGCTTGGTGATATTTCTACTTGGAATCATTTAGTTGTCCTTTATTCTTGTCCATATCTAAATATTATGCTCACACACATAACTCATCAGTGTTCATAGGTTTAAAGAGCATCATTTTCCTCCTTAAATGAATGTGGAGATAACCAAGATAATTAAGGAGTACATTTAAGTTATTGGGTGTTGTTCCCAACATAATGGCTTGTTTTCTAAACTCAATGGTGTATTGTTGTAATCTAAGGGAAAGTACGAGAAGCTATTGGTAGATCCTTACATAGAGAAACATATATCACAACATCATATATAAATACACATAGAGACATAAGTAAGCATACACAAAAGGTGGGAGAACCATCAATTCATTTTATTAGATAGATAAAACACCCTCTCTCTCTCTCTCCATTACATAGAAACACACACACACACACACACACACACACACACACACACACACACACACATATATGCATGTTATACAGTTATCATTTGGTTACACTTCTTAACTACATGGTTTGTTGACTTAAATATCTATTTGACCAAATTCCCTAACTGAATTCTACAGACAACTTGGTTTTTTGACTGATGAGTCTAGTCAGTAGAGCTGACTAGCCCCTAGGACATATCCCTTTGAAACTTTTTGACAAAATCTATTGTCACCCCTGAACATTTTTTCACCACTGGTTTACATCATTTTGAAAAATAGAGAGAATTATAGTCTTTGAGAATGAGAAGAAGTAAGAAGAAATATTATGTTGTCGACTAGTACTTCAAAATTTGCTTGAGTGTTGATTGCTTAATTATGGAATCTTTTCTTCTTGCAATATCTATCCATTAGTTTCTTCAGGGATTACCCATTCTTGCAGTTGTACATTAGGCGGCATAGGTTTTTTTTTTATTTGCACATGTGAATCTTCTAATCCTTCAATGACTACCTCTGGGGTCCTTGAATAGTGACTGGCGGTTGGGATGTTCGACTCAGATGGTGTAGGATTGAAAAAATGGAATTGGTTTTGATATGTTGATGTAGCCCCCGATTGTTCTGGTGGTTTTTGTAGCAACCCCTCAAATGTTTTCTAATATATGATCATAGCTATTTGTTTCAAATGTTGTGAGAATATTTTCCATTCTTCTATGGAGTATTGTGCTTATACTCCCACTGATTTTAATTTTCCTAAAAATTCAAGATTGTCTGATAAAGGAGCTTCCTTTACTGTTGTCGACTCTGGTTCGAAGATCTTCTTTGCTTCTTGTGTTTTCTCTTTGACATGTTCAAGGTTTTTTATGGCTTTTTTCAGTTTCCATTTGAGCTTTAGTTTCTTCTTTTAGCCACTCCTTCTCTTTCTTAGATAACTCTTCCTTGATTTCCTTTTCTTTTTCAATTTGATTTGAGATGGCCACTTTGGATTTTTGGTCAGTCATGTGAAATCACATTGTTCTCAAGTTGGAAATTATAGACTTTTGTGCTTTCAATTTGTCGTAAGTGAGAGAACARTATGAAGGCCAATTACTGAGCACTATGTTTAAAGTGGCTTCCTATGAGGTGATGATTTCAATTTTTTTTTTGTACTTCTTTGAACTTTCCATACTCAAAATGTAAGATTGTTGTTGTTTTTTGAGCCATTATGCCTTGATTATGTCTAACTATTTGATTATGTAGTTTCTTGATTTCTTTGTTTGTTCACTTCAAGTGTTGAATTTCTTGTTAATTGTTTGCACCCAAGTCAATGAATTCTTTTACTAGCCTTTTATTCTCTTCCAATGGGTTGATTCCCCCTATCAAATGATCTATGCCCATTTTATCCTTGGAAATATGTTTGCATTCCTTCAAAATTTGTTTCTCCTTAATTCTCCTTGCTATAAGTCGAGTGCCATCTCTCATGTCTCTCTTCCATACATTGGTCGCTTAATTTTAGAATTCATTGTATAGGTCGATCATTTTCTCATCGGATGTGACTGTGGGGTCGAATATATTTCTACAGGTGTATTTGTCGACCCAACTAGAATGAAGGTTGTAAAGGTAGTTGTTTTTGAAGAACTATCTTTCCAATGGATTGTCTATTTCTTATTATTCTTTGTTATATTTTCTACATTTTGTTTCTCTTGATTTTTTCTAAGCTCTTTCTCCCTATATTTATCTACATCGGTGCCTTTGTTTAGTTGGTCATTTTTTCCATTATTTTCTTGATTCTTCTCCAAGCCTACACTTGTAAATGTGTTAGATTCATTCTTGTCATTATTTTCATTGTTCCCTTGATCTGTTGGACGATTATGTTCTCTTTTTTCAATCTCTTCTCGAGGATCTGACTGATCTTTGTGAGAAATTCCTAGAGGAGGAATCTTTGGTGGGTGGATTCCATACTTAGGAGATTTTATATCAACATTATTGTCTTTGTTTCCTTGATATTTTTTATGGGAAGTCAAATATTCCTATTCAGATTGCTTCTCCATTTGGATTTTCTCTCAGTCTTACATAGATTTTTCTTGGGGGTCTGGATCCTAGGATCGGACTATGATAGGTTCTATACCAACTGAATTTGGTATGGGGTTAGTGTTTGTTGACCCCAGAGTGTGTATAGTATTCTCTCCTTGTTCATGCTTTGGCACTCCTGATGCTATGAGTGAATCGGGGTGAATCGATCGACTTGTTTTGCTTGGGCCGAATTCAGGTTGGGTCGAGTCGAGTGGTGTCGAACCGACTGTGGTCTGATTCTTGGAAGCTCCATTTTGTAAATTCTAGTCGATGTCATCCAACCCCAAGTGAATTTCACCTCTTTCATTACTGCTATTGGGAGGAGAGTCTAAAATCATTTCGGCTAATGATACTTGTCGACACCCTTTCCTTGATTTATTTTTTTGTTTTTCCACCTCTTTATCTGCTCTTCTTTCTTCGACACTCAGTGTATACTTAGGTGGTGGTGATTTCCTTGTGAGGTTGACTATGCTTGTATTTATGTGATGTTTCATTGGAACAAGTTTTCTACTTGGGTCAAGTTTGGTTATTTTCGACCGATGTGACGCGGTTGGAGTCGATCAACCTATACTTTGTTCATGTTGGTCATCTAGTCTTTGTTTTTTCTGCCTACTCATTTCCATTTGCTTCTCTAGATCTTCCTTGGTTTTTCTTTCTTAATTCTTCTTCACATTTAATGATACCATTATCTTCTGAAATTGTGGTCCAACTCTCAAATTCAAAATATTTATTTTGATATCTTTGTCTTGTGGAGACTGTTTTTCATGAGTCTTGATCTTCTCGACTATTTATTTTGTGATAGAACCAATTGTTTCCCTTATCAGAGAGTCATGAAAATTTAATGTGGTATCTTCCTGTGATACCTCTTTCTAAATGATGTCTACTCCCTCCAGAGTTGCATCCATGTCAACCACTTCTTGATTTCATTTATCTTCTCTTTCTTGTTGTTTCCTCTTTTTTGGAGTTCTCTTTACTAGGGTACCTCCTTGCATGTCTAGATTTGACATGAATGTTATTGTGTAGAGGGTGACCTCTTTTTATTCCTCCTGTTCTCCATCTGTTAGGGGTATGAGAATGGTTGATTGGTCACTTAGCACCTCTGGTGGGATTGGAGTTTCAAACCCTATATGTTTGTCGATCTCTTGAAAGATTTGATACTTCATCGAATAGTATCTTAGTTATTCTAGTGTTTCCCCCCCAATGGCTCCACACCATATCGAGGTGGTGTCAATACTTAGTTTGATGTGGGTACTTGGTGGTAAATCCCATCAAAAATTTTTCTCAATGCTCCACTTGTGTGATACATTCTTCAAATTGTTTACCCAACTTTTGAATACTTCTTCAGTTGGAAGGGAGTTAGATGACTCGATTGACTCTGGTGAAAAAATGTTATAGTTATCCATGTTTTATTTTTCATAAGGTTAACATAGGTTCCCCTACTCGGATGACTAGGTTCAAAGTGATCCAAATTAACAAGGATGGAAACTTGATGGCCCAACCATTTTCTTGGAAATCCTTGCAATTTATTTTGATTAATGCAGCTAAGTGATCTACCCAATCGGAGTGAGCCCTCAACTGAAGGATTTACCCAATGGGTTCTAGAATTGTAGGCTTCACATCTAAATCTCAAAGTTCAACTGTGAAGTACATCGAGACTATTACACATGTTCATTTTTCCCTGAGGTCGATTACTTGGTTGATTAACAAGCTCTTTGATTTTTTTGTTGAGTTTAAGTAACACCCATGTTTCCCAAGTCAGTAAATATAATTATTATCATGACCAAAAATATAGATAGGCTTGTTATGTGATCAATGAAAGACAATGGACCTTCGATTAGTTATCTAATGTAAATATTTGGTTATTAATACAACATGGAGATGTTGAACTACTACTAAAGGGATTTCCTTCACAGTTTATGATTTCATGAGAGGAATCGTGCAAGAGGGAAGCTATTACTGGTTTAAATGTCCATGTCAGGTAGTACCCTATCAAATTAAATCAATGTATACCCTCAAATTTCCTCATCCCAGAAATTGTTTTACAAGTCAAGATGGTAGTTGGGTAGTGTACGTCGAAAATCAATGAAGGAATGGGCAGAGTACCTATCGGGAAGCTTCTGACATGACCCATGAGGTTTTGGGGAAGAATACATGAAAAATAAGGGACAAAAGACAACAGGGGGGTGGGAGAAGACATAAAAACACATGGTTGGGGGGTGTCTGAGCATGGGCGAAGAGAAGGAGAAACTTACTGATTCGAGATAAGAGAAATAGAAAGGCAGAAGGACTATATGCTCCCTGAAAACTTTCTAAAAAACCCTATACATCCTATCGTTGCATCATATCCTAGATCAGGGGTGGATGGCTATAGGGGTGGATGGCTATAGTGGTGATTAGTGAAACTTTTCTTATGGTTGATTGGAGAGTGGCACTCCCTTCATTAGTTTCCAACATCTTATAATTTTTAGATAAGTAACTTAGTTATATTTGTGTGTTGATTGGAAATTATTTATGGTTGAATAGTCAGTATGGAGATTATGGATATGAATATATGACTTGTGAGATTGATTGTGTACTTCTGGAGATGGCCTTGTGTTTATATGAAATATCTTTTCATGGAAAGTCTTTTTTCCTTGAGTACAGGAAGTGTCTGTATTTAGTAAAATAGTTGTAAGTATCATCTATCTATGGAAACCATGAAGTTGGTGAATATGTATGTTCAATTGAGTATGAAAATAACTCAAGCCCTTGTTATGTTTAAGTTGAGATATGAACCCAAATCTTGGTGTGACTATATATGCTATGGTGATCATATGTGTGTGTGTGTGTGTGTGTGTGTGTGTGTGTGTGTGTGTGTGTGTGTGTGTGTGTGTGTGTGTGTGTGTGTGTGTGTGTGTGTGTGTGTGTGTGAGTGTATGCACCTTTGTAGCACGGTATTGGAATCCTTGCAATGAGTGAATAATTTTGGGGTGAAATTAAATAGAGGCACCCTAGGTAGGAAATGGAATTCCTTGGAGCCAAGTGAGAGCTCTCTAAAAAATTAGTAGTATTGAAAAGGACTGGAGAAAACCCTTGTGAAATTTGGTTAAGTCCTGGACCGAACTGTTAAGACTGAAAAAGACCCTTGTTTTGACTTGGAGGATAGTGATCGTCGATTTGGAATAGTGGTTAGATATAAACCATTTATCAATATAGGGGTAGGATTAAATATCTACCATCAATTTGACGATATAATAGATCCTAATCATCCATCGTAGGGTGCCATTCGGGGTAAAACATGGAGGTGAGCTTTGATGGGGAGACTCTGAGGTGAGATCTCAACCCTTGATCAGAGCAAGGGTAGATTTTATTTGAGAATTTGATTCGTTGAAAGGCCCAAAAGTCTCCTTGGAAAGTGATAAATCCTTTTTTCACCTCACACAAATTATAGTTGTTGATTTGGTGCAGCGACAAGATCTGACCATTGATTGATGAGGAGGTGAGACTTGGGATAGACCGGATATCAATCATCAATCTAGCGAGGTAAATGATCATATTCATTCTTTGGAGGACATCATTTGGATTCATTTATGGACCCAGAGGAAATGCACTCTAAGGGAGGGACTCTAAGGGAAGATATGGACCATTGATCAGAATCCAAGAAAGATCTGATCCTAGTCATTCATCATAGCATACTCTTCGGAGTAAGTTCTAGTCCCAGAGGAAATTCACTCTGAAGGTAAATCTATACCATTGATCAAAACCTGAGCAAGATATTATCTTATTCATTCATCATAGGAGGTTGCTCATAGTAATTTGTAGTCCCGAAGGAAATGCACTATGAAGGAATATCTAGACCGTTGATTCGTCGAGATCAAAGGAGCTCTGAGATGCAATCATGATCATTGATCTGTTGATATCAAGGGATATCTGAGTTATAATAATGACCATTCATATGTCGATATCAAAGGAGTTCCAATATGAAATCATGACCATTGATATGTCAAGATCAAAGGAACTTTGAGGTGCAATCATGACCATTGATCTGTCGAGATCGGAGGAGCTCCAAGAGGAGATCTAGACTGTCTATATATCAAGATCAAAGGGACTCAATGAATGGTATAGATTGTTAATATTTAGTTAAGAGATCAAGAGGATGATGTGGATGGTGCCACATTTTAAGCATAAAAGGTGCCATGTCACATAGTGATTTGGCACCTGTAGGTGAGATTTTGTGGGAAATATGAATGGCATGTTTCAGGTGGCGATGGTGCCACATGTCATGCAAAGATCAAATCATATGTTAATAGGATTTGACACATGTATGTGAATATCCTAGAATATATTGGTCATTCTTAGAAGTTTGAAAGGTTGGCAAGGTCATGTGTTGGCCAAAAATTTCGACGACAACGAAGTCATCACTAATGTGATGAGATTTGTTGATCGACACTAGGTTGGATTTAATCTCCATCGCAGATTCTTGAAGAGCCTTTAATAGGATATAGAATGGGAAATTATGTCACGAGTGACATGGCATGCCTGTTGGTTCCTGGGGTGACATGTGTCACCTATTGATTGGTCATAGGAATTATGAATGGGCCCAAATGACCAAGAGGCCCTTAGGTTTTGAATCATAACCTAAATCGTTAGATGTTCCACTCAAGAGATCTCAACCATACGTTGGCAAAGTGCCAATGAGGGTCTGGAGAGGAATATTGATGATGATATAGGTCTAAGGACCATTGAGAACCATCGATCTCGTCGAGGAGGTGGGAACAACGAGATCTAGACTGTCGATGTATCATCGAAAAAAATTGAAGGGTTGGAAAGGTTGTGTGCCAACCAAGAATGTCAATGATGATAAATGCATTGGTGAAATAATGAGATCCATTGATTTGCATAAGAGCATGGCAGGTGATAGTCGTCGATCTACATTAGGTACCACGTGATCAACGTAAGAGTTGGTTAGGACATGAAATAACCTCCCTTCTACTTGGGATCACCAACACAGTTAGATTCATCGGATGCTTGTACCTAGGACTGTAGGATCTAATTGTTGATAGATCCTAACCATTCATAAATTTCGTCGAAAGAGATGATGATGAGATCTGGACCATCATATCTAGATGTGTCATCATTGAGGAATATGAGCATTAAAGAGTGGGTGTTAAACATTGTGTACCTTAGAGTTACTGACTCACTTAAGGTTGTTGGATGATCGATGTGAGAATCTTTGAATCCAGGATAGGCCCGATTAATGGATCATCATCGAAACATTTGGTTGGGGTCTTTGCAATCCATGGGAATAAAATCCCGATGATGATGACGTGAGGTTCCATGGGATCAAAACCATGGATCAACGAACCATGTGGCAAGTGCCACATCAGAGCCATGATCATGCCACGTCAGATGACACATGGGATAGGAATCCACGTGGATGCCATGTGGCATTGAGGTGGCACTTGGCCAAAGTGGGCCAAGAACTTTGGAAGGCCATAACATTTGACATCGAGATTGGATTTGAGCATAATTACAGTCATTGGAAAGCTCTTGATGATATGGATAAGTTGGTTCCCTCGAGAGTAGACCTTGATATGTCTAAGAATAAGTGAAATTTTAATACCCCATCCCTTAAAAGGTACTTAAGGGGTTGGGTGTGTTACAGAGTGGTATCATAGTATGCAACAACACTTGGCCTACTTGGGCTCATGAAAGAGTTGGATAAAATTTCTTAGAGAACTTCTAAGGGGGAGTTAACCCTACCCTACCTTATTCATAAAATCCTATTAAAACCTTACTGCCGAATAGAGGATTATGCCTTTCTGTTGTTTTTATATTTTTTAAACCTAAATTTAATGATGTTGTTATATGCTAACTAATAAAGTTGATTTCATCTTATATAATTTTATTTTATATTTTGTCCATGATTTAATGGATAAGTGAAAAACATAAAATGTTGATTATCAGCACTTGACCAATCAATGGATTTCCAGGAAAAGCTATAAGCATAAAGGATAGTGACATATCATGAGATGGGAGAAGGATCCCATAATAGAGAAGATGAGATTGATGAAAGGAGAGTGGTATAAACCCCTCCATAATTGGATGAGACCATAAGAAGTCTCATGGTAGAGCTACAAAGCTCTAAGGACGATAATGAGAGACTTATGAAAGAGAAAGAAAATAAAATTGAAATAAATGTGGTCTTATTGCAAATATCGTTGGATATACAAATACAATTATAGCTATTGGTTGTGGAGCCTGATTATCTTCCTGATGTAGAGGTCCTTTGCTTTTAGCTGTGTCTATACCCCATGAAGTATTTACAACCCAGAAGTATGTACACTCTTCCACGCGGGGGAGTGCAGAGGGGGGGTACCCCCTCTGCGGGGTCCATCCCCCTAGCTGGGGGGTCTGGGGGCAAGCGGGCCCCCAGCGGGGGTTCAGGGGCGAAGCCCCCGAAGAAAAAATTGCCTTATAAAAGTATATTGTAATTTTATTGTAAATCTGGACCGTTCATTATAAGGTCGCAGATCTAACGGTAGAGATTATGTTAGGGTTTTTTCCCCTAGAAGGCAACCCTCTTCTATGAGGGAAATGTATTGCGGCTATGTACGTGGGTGAATATTGTATTCTGAGAGAGGAGATTGTGAGAGATGAAGAGGAAGTTACAGCAGGTTTTGCTGTAGGTTGTATCCCTTCATTTGCTGGATAATAATAAAGGAAGGACCTGGCAATTTCTCTGGTGGACATAGCCCACACTGGGTGAACCACGTAAATATGTGTCTCTCTTGTATTGTGTGTCTTCTGTGTTTTTGTTTCTGCATTTGTTTTATTTTATTGCTCTACGGTCCCATTTTTCTAACAACTGGTATCAGAGCATAATGTAACTCGCAGGAAAAGAGGGTTCCTGGTTCGAGTGGGAGCAATGTCGGAAGATGGAAAGTTTAGGGTCGAGAAATTTAACGACCAAAACTACCAGTTATGGAAGATGCAAATGGAAGACTATTTATATCAGAAGGATCTATTCTTACCATTGAGTGGAGTAGCAAAGAAGGTGGTGGCCATGAGGGACGAAGAATGGGAGATTCTTGACAGAAAGGCTCTAGGAACGATACGACTGAGCCTGGAAGCGTCGGTGGCTTTCAATATTTAGAAAGAAAAGACAACGAAGGATTTGATGGATGCACTGGCCAAATTGTATGAAAAACCCTCGGCATCGAATAAGGTATTTCTAATGAAGAGATTATTTAATATGAAGATGTTAGAAGGTGGGTCTGTTGCAGATCATTTAAATGAATTTAATACGGTTACTAATCAACTAAGTTCT
>JASDQU010107096.1:175350-186636 GCA_032191745.1 Picea mariana
TGAGGTACCACTTCATACGATCCGCTTTGGAAGATGGACAATTGAAGATGGAAAAGATACACACTAGCCAGAATCCTGCTGACATGTTAACAAAGGGAGTAACCAGGGAGAAACTGAGTTCTTGCTCAGTTTCAGTTGGTCTTCAAGATTGAAGATGAAGATGAGAAATTTTCCAAGTCCAAGAAGGTTCAAAGTCTAGCATATACAGCAGCAGTGGAGTTGTTGAGATCAGTCTCCAAGTGGGAGATTGTTGGTTGTGGAGCTTGATTATCTTCTTGATGCAGAGGTCCTTTGCTTTTAGCCGTGTCTATACCCCATGAAGTATGTACACTCTTCCATGCGGGGGAGTGCAAAGGGGGGGTACCTCCTCTGCGGGGTCCATCCCCCTGGCTGGGGGGTCTGTGGGCAAGTGGCCCCCCAGCGGGGGTTCGGGGGCGAAGCCCCCGAAGCAAAAATTGCCTTATAAAAGTATATTGTAATTTTATTGTAAATCTGGACTGTTCATTATAAGGTCGCAGATCTAACGGTAGAGATTATGTTAGGGTTTTTTTCCCTAGAAGGCAACCCTCTTCTATGAGGGAAATGTATTGCGGCTATGTACGTGGGTGAATATTGTATTCTGAGAGAGGAGACTGTGAGAGATGAAGAGGAAGTTAGAACGGGTTTTGCTGTAGGTTGTATCCCTTCATTTGTTGGATAATAATAAAGGAAGGACCTGGCAATTTCTCTGGTGGACATAGCCCACACTGGGTGAACCACGTAAATCTGTGTCTCTCTTGTATTGTGTGTCTTCTGTGTTTTTGTTTCTGCATTTGTTTTATTTTATTGCTCTGCGGTCCTATTTTTCTAACAATAGCATGGGATATCAACAAGTAATGTGGAAAAACATCAACTTGAGAAAATCCATAGTCCACCTGATATGCAAAGGCATGGTCCTAAAAGTAGCAATGTAAGAAGAAGCACTCCCAAGAAGTTCCAACATGGATCCAAGAGGCATGCCAAGATCAAAGAATCATCTGAAGAATCCTCTAGTAAAGGAGAAGAAAGCTCCAAGGAACTGTCCAACAGTTAGACCAGTTCATAGTCTCAGAGGAAAATAAAAATGAGGATTTAATCCAAGGGTTGTGACCCTGAAAAATTTAAGAAATCCAATCCACCCACTTTTGATGGGGAAATAAAAAAGGGGGAAGAATCAGAAGCTTGGATACTTGGATTGAAGATGTACTTTAGAGTTCGTGACTACTCGGAAAACTTGAAGGCTCGAATAGCTATATTTAACTTAAATGGAAAGGCCTCTATCTAGTGGGAGGACCTTAGAAATGTAAAGAGAATCCATGAGAATGAGTTTTCTTGGAGAAAATTTGAGAAATACTTCAAGAAGAATTACTTGTTTGAAAGGTACTATGATGACAAGATTAAGGAGTTCTATGAACTCAAACTAGGAAAACTCACCATAGATGAATATATTAACAAGTTTTTGGAGTTGTTGAGGTATGTGCCCTATATAAAGGAAGAAAAGTCGAAGATGCAATGATTCCTTAGTGGGATGCCTCCATCTTTTCGAAACGGAATTGAGTTTAATGAACCTAAGACCTTGGAAGATTCCATTCGGAAGGCTAGGTACTGCTATGAATAATTCAATCATGAGGTAGAATATCCCAAGGACTGGAAGAAGAAAGGTAAAATGTGATTTAAGAAGAAGGGGGTTAAACCCTCAAAGTTTAAGAATTGTGGGAAGAATTCTACAAGGATATTTCCCACTAAGAGTGTGAATCAAAAAAACTTTCCATCTCAGAGTGGAAATAAAACCTTTGGATCATCCTCAAGAAAGACTAAGAATACAAAGAGAGAACCATTGAAATGTTGGGGATGTGAAGAAGAAAATGTTCTAAGGGACTGCCCTCATAGGAAGATAGACAGTAGGAGAGTATACAACATCCAAAAGGATACCACGATTGTCAAAGTGTTCAAGAGTATACTAAAAATTCATGTGGCCTTGGATAATAGACAAGAAGATCACCAAGCCTCGGTGGTGGAGATGGAAGGTATGATTACCAACCATATTGTTTCTATTTTGATTGACCCTAGTTCTAATTTGAGTTATTTTTTTCCCTCAAACTATTGAGAAATGTAAATTTGAGTAAGTGAAACATGTTAAACCATGGATGGTACCGTTGGCCACTAGAACAAAGAGGAAGGTAACAGAGGTCATACCAGCATTCCAATTCATTATAAATGGGTTGTCTACTCAAGAAACCATACTCCCCTTAGGATCTTATGACATGATGATTGGAATGGACTGATTAGCTTCCCATAAAGCCAAGTTGAACTGTTATAATGAAACATTAGAGTGTGAAGATGAGGAAGAGAATGGAAGGACCCTACAAGGAATTCAAGAGCATGTCTCATTGAGACAAATATCATCCCTTAAAATGAAGAAGTATTGCAAGAAAGGATGTCCTTTGTATGCAATACAAGTATTGAACTATGTTGAGAACCATAAACCAACCCTAGAGCACCATCCTATATTGAGAGAATATATATATGTGTTTCTTGAAGTGCTACTTGGTCTACCTCCAAGAAGAGACATTAATTTCTCAATAAAACTTGTGCCTAGNAATTCAAGAGCATGTCTCATTGAGACAAATATCATCCCTTAAAATGAAGAAGTATTGCAAGAAAGGATGTCCTTTGTATGCAATACAAGTATTGAACTATGTTGAGAACCATAAACCAACCCTAGAGCACCGTCCTATATTGAGAGAATATATATATGTGTTTCTTGAAGTGCTACTTGGTCTACCTCCAAGAAGAGACATTAATTTCTCAATAAAACTTGTGCCTAGAGTGGTACCAAAGTCTAGAGAACCTTACAGGATGAGTACCCCAGAGCTAGTTGAGCCCAAATTAAAATTGAAGGAGATGTTGGAAAATGGTTATATTCAGCCTAGTGTGTTTCATTTGGGATCACCAGCCTTGTTTGTGAAGAACAAGGACAACACTCTCAAGTTTTGCATGAACTACAGACAACTCAACAAAATGATAACTAAGAATAATTATGCCTTGTCGATAATTGATGAGTTATTTGACCAGTTAAAGGGTTCTACAATTTTCTCTAAGATTGAATTGAGGTATGGATACCATCAGGTCTGTATTAAGGATGAATACATCCAAAAAAAATACTTTAGGACAAGGTATGGGAACTATGAATTTGTGGTGGTGCCATTCAGGCTTACCAATGCACCAACCACCTTCATGTGCTTGATGAATAGTGTGCTCAACAAGTTTTTGGACATAATTGTGTTTATTTTCATTGATGATATCCTAATATATGCTAAGACCAGAGAAGAGAATGAAGAAAATCTCAAGTTAGTTATTCAAGTGTTGAGAGAGCACAAGATCTATGCAAAGCTTAGCAAGTGTGAATTTTTCCAAAAGCAAGTCCACTACTTAGGCCATGTTATCTCTAAGAAAGGAGTGGCAGTTGATCCTGATAATATCAAATCCATTATGGATTGGCCTACACCAAAATATGTAATTGATATCAAATGCTTTATGGGCCTAGCAGGGTAATATACAAGGTTCATAAAGGGGTTTTCCAAGATTGGTTATCCAATCACCTCCCTTCAGAAAAAAAGGAGCTAAATTTGTTTGGAAAGTTGAATGTGAAGAGATATTTGAGAAACTAAAGAATTTATTTACCAATACACATGTGTTGAACATTGCAGACCCAAACAATGATTTCCTTGTGTGCACAGATGCATGTAAATAAGGTCTCGAAGGAGTCCTCATGCAAGAAGGGCAAGTAATATTTTACGAAACCAAGAAATTGAATAAGAATGAAATGCATTATGTGACCCATCAATTAGAATTAGCTACCATAGTACACACCTTAAAAATGTGGAGGCATTTCCTTCTAGGAAGAAAATGTTTTCTTGTGACAAACCATAGTGGGCTGAGATATTTGTTTGACCAATCCAAACTAAATGTTATACAAGATAGATGGATGTCTCTCCTTAGTGAATTTTATTTTGAAATCAAACACATCAAGGGAAAACAAAATAGAGTAGTTGGCTCCCTCAGTAGAAGCAATAAATTGATTCACTTAGTAGTTGTAAACACCTGTGAATCAGACATCAAAGAAAGAGTCAAAAGTGCACAAGAAACGGATGAGTTTTTCAAAATTGTAAAGACAACTCTAGAACAAGAACCCACGAGAATGAAATATAATGGCTATCAACTATTGAAACATGGATTGTTAACCTACAAAGGTTAGTTGTATATCCAAAATTGTGACAAATTGAAGAGGTTCATCATGGATGAACTACATAAAATACCATATATTGGTCATCTTGGTTACCCAAAAATGATAACATCCACCAAGAATTTGTTTTACTGGCCAGGAATGAAAAAGGACATAGCAAAGTATTTATCTAAATGTTTGGAATGCCAACAGGTTAAGGTGGAACACAAGCACCCAAAAAGGTTGTTGCAACCCCTACATATTATAGAGTGGAAATGGGAAACCATCTCCATGGATTTTATCACAGGATTACCTAAATCAACCAAACAAATGATGCCATTATGGTAGTTGTGGACAAGTTGAGCAAGGATTCTCAGTTTATCTCGATAAATTCCACTTGCAAGGAAATAGATATTGCTAATATTTTCATGAAATAAATATTTAGGCTACATGGGATGCATAGAGAAATCATATCAGACAGAGATACAAAATTTACTTCAATTTTTGGAAGTCTTTGTTTGTTGGTTTTGGAACTAAATTGTTATTTAGTACAATCTATCAACCTCAAACTAATGGGTAGACAGAGAGGGTAAACTAAGTATCAGAAAACATGTTAAGGATGCATGTGATGCATCATCCCAAGAAATGAGAAGAATACCTACCACTGGTAGATGTTTCCTACTGTCATCACACAAGTTGTAGGTTGGGAAAATCCTGACCCAACCACCAAATGGAGACAACTTAGAGAAAACCTACCCACTGTCACCTTAAGAAGGTATTCTCATCACTTTATAGATGAAAGAATCACCTCAAGCGATGGATCTCGGTGACCCGAGGGTGAAATGATACGAAAAGTGGAATGATTGAAGTGTATCCCCTATAGGTCAAGATACTAAGCATGGAAGGTATTGATAAAGAGTCTTGGTGGTAGCCAAAACTTTCCAAGAGATAAGAATACATGTAAAGAGTGATGTACCTTCCCGAGACACAAGAACAAGCCAAGTACATGCGTATAATGTTAGGTGGAAAAGAAAGTTAATATTTTTTTCCCTAATTGCAGTAGTACATAAAGATGTATATCAACAACAAAATATAATGACAGCTTCAAAACAAATTTGCTCAAAGCTTAGAGAAAAGTACAAGAGACAGGCTAGCAAATGACTAGTTTAGCTCAAGAAGATAGAATAAACTTTAGCAACAATGTAAGGTTGTTGTAAAACCATTTTGTGGAGATAATTATCATCCTTATGGATGTAAGAAACAAGTTATTACAACAGGGAAATCAACCGTCAAAACTTGCCAACAATCCACCCAAAAAGTGTGCTAGCCTTAGTAGATTAATGTGGCAAAATTTTAGCAACTTTTAGCAGTTGAGTAGTGAGTTATGAATGAAAATGTAAGAGGGTTTGTGCATCCCTAATGGTAGTATATTAAATTTTATAAAAGAATCAATAAATACTAAGAAAATTGAGATGCCCTAGTGGCTCAATTAAGCACATAAAGCACAGAATTGATTCTAAGTTAGACAATCTCAAAAGAATGTTTTTGTTGCATTTACCGAGGAAAGTATTTAATATCTCCAATGAAAAAATCAGATTAGCGCCCTTAATATTTGGGTTAATGGAGTATTTAAACAAAATTTGGATCAACAATACCCCTAGGGGTGTAAATTCTCTTACTCCCTAGGGTATGCTAATCAAACTAGGGTAAAATCTAGGAGGGTATACATATTTGCATTCTTTCTAGCAACCCTTGTCCAAGATTAACTTATAAAATTAGAAAATGAGATCAAGTTTAATGAAGGGTGTATAAAACATACTCCTCCTATGGTTTAACCGATAACAACCAAGAATAAGGAAGAAATAGCTAACACATGCATATTTTTCTTTACCAATTCCAAGAAAGAGAGATATCAAAATCTAGTTTCACCAAGAAAATCACCATCCAAAGAAAGAAAATAATCCTTCAAGGGATTTGCGTAGCTTTAATTCATCCATTCACCAAGACATAACACCAAAATTCATTTGCACAAGACATAAAAATCAAGAATCTTCAAGCATAGCAAAAATTTCAACCGATTACTTCTCACAATGGGAGAGTTATGTTACGAAATGAGATTCACATGATCTGTATTTATACAAAATGTTTAAAACATTTTCCACTTAATTAGGGTAAAACATAATATAAGGGGTCAACAAACCTTATCTTACCCCTTTACACCAATAATAATATTTAATTTACACTTTTTCACATTAGAAACCCTAAAACAAGATGGCGTTACCCCTTTAGGAAAACATTTTGACAATTTTCCAAGTCGTTGGAGAAGAAGGTGAAGGTCGTTGGGACTCTTGGAGACTCATCTTCATGTGCCAGGTCAATCCATGTCTTTCCGGTCAAATCATGCCAAGTTTCAATGAGCAAAAATTCCATCACCACCAACCCTAGCCCTGGGTGATGTCAAGCCTCAAAAGGTGAGGTTTTTCTTCTCCTAGGAAAGTCCTTTGGCAGGTGAGGGATAGGAAATGTCCTCCAAGCTGTCTTTTATGCCTCCAAATTAAATTCAATGTGATCTAACATGTGGGCCCTTGGCATACAACCTATGGGATTCAAGCCCCATGGAATCCCAAGCTAGGCTTGTTCCTCTAAATCTGTCCACCAAACAAGGTCCTGCAAAACAAAAGGGTACTCCATCCAAGGATCTCAAGTCTGTTAGAAAAAAAAGATCATGTACCAATAAAATAAAACAAATGTGGAAATAAAACAATGAATATAAAAAATATAATAGAGACACATATATACGTGGTTCACCTAGTGTGGGCTATTTCCACTAGATAAATTGTCAGGTCCTTCCTTTTTATTATCCAGCAAAATGAAGGGTTACAACCTACATGAAACCCATTCTAACTTCCTCTTCTTTCTCTCAAATTATCCTCTCTCAGAATACAATAATCACACACATACACATCTGCATTACAATTCCCTCATAAAAGAGGGTTTCCTTATAGGGAAAAAAACCCTAAAATAAATTCTATCGTCAGATCTGTGACCTTATAATGAATGTGTAACACCCTGTTTCCCCCAGATTGTAAATATAACTGAACTGGCCAAGGACTATGGAAAAACTTATAAGTATGAATATGTGATGTAAATGGACCTGCAGGAAGAGGTCAATGAATGTAAATGACAGTTCGAATTTATTGCAGAACTGCTGAGAGGGGATGTGTGGAAAGGAGACCACGATGGTGGTGGAGGGCACCTTGAGAAAGGGGCGTTAACTTCCACCAAGAATTAAATACCGTATTTGGACTCCACTGGCCCAGAGAACCAAAAGCGGCTCGCTAGCCCTGAAATAAATGCCTTGCAGGCTGGTAGGTTGATGGCTTGATGAGGGATGGGGAGGTGAACCGCCTATCCGTAGAGCCATCATGACCGACCAGCGCGAGGGTAATCATGCCACACGCAACCTCACGAGAGGATAAGGCGTATGGTAGAAGTGATTGAAAAGGGTGGACGCGAGGGGAACTCTGGCAGTTTTTACGCAGAGTGAGTGATCGCAGAGAGGAGGGGGATTGCAACCTTCACTCCTGGGCACTGGCAGACAAAGAGATTCAGGTCTCAGGACATCGTGGTCTCAGCTCGGGGGTGGCTAGTGGTAAATCCATTAGGAGTCACTATGCCTACGGTTGGGTGGAAACGAGCCCCCCTCTCAGCAGTTGCTTCCATTGCTGGAGTTATTTCTGATAAGTGGTTTGCTTATATTGCATTTGAAATTTATATGCTGTCACATATGTTCATAGACTGGTGGAATTGTAAATGTTTCCTGTGTAAGAATGTATCTGTAGTAATTGATGATATGGAGTAGATGTTAACTCATAGAACTTGTGAAATTGTAAATGATTTCAGCATGAGAATGACCGTGTAGTGCTTGATATGAATGAGTTGATATATGCTTAACACCGAGGAAACCGTGCTCGACTTATGTTGATAAATGAATCTAATCATGCCCAGTCATTCTCAGGAAGTTATCTTCCTTTATCCGCTTCCAGAAATGCCCCGATAAGGATCTATTTACAGAGATTCCCGCCTTGGAAAGGCTCACCAAGAACCCAGAATAAGGACTCGAATGCATAGGCCTTATTAACCCTGTACGAGGAGGAACGATCCTATTAAGGTTCCAAGATACTAGTGTTGTGAGATGAAATAAGTCGACAGATGAGATCTCATCGGAGGACCCATAGTCATTCACGACCATTAGATTAACGGGAGTAACGAAGGCGTTACATACCTTGACCCTTTATCCTCTATCACCCTGAGCAACGAGAAATTGGGATCGTAAACTCCAAGACCCAAAAGAACGAATCTAGACCGTTATATCTCGGTCCAATTACCCGTCAGCCGTTGGATCTGGAGAAGCTGTGCAGGGGTTAAACGCAGGGGTAGGCATGCAAGGAAATGATCTGAATCGTCCGATCTTAGATCATAGTCCCGACAACCGTCAGATCTCGAGAAGGTGCACCGGAGTTAAACTCTAGTGTGCAGAGGAAGAGTCCTAGTCGTTGATCTCGGAAGGACACGTGTCAACATCCCGAAGAATTCATCGAGACAACAGGGTCATCAGGGTTTTATTGAGTCTGAGAATCGAGGCCTTGTGGTTCTCGAAATCCCGAGAAGAGATCCTAACCGTTGATCTCGGCAGGACACGTGTCAGCGTTCTGGGGAGTCGTCAGGATTTCATCCATCGGAGAATTTAGGAGTGTAGAACCCTTGCAATAGGAAGTCATGATTCACGAATTCCTGATAGGATCTGAGCCATCCAATAGTAGGGACATGTGGCAGAGGATCCTGGAGAGTCGGAGTTTGGCATATCATGGATTTCGAATACATAGAAGTCTTTCCACCCAGAATCGTGATCCGCAATTTATCGATAAGATCTGAGTCGTCCGTTCACACGGGACAGGTGTCAGAGATCGGACGAAAGTCGGGGATCGGGAAATCGGGGTTTCTGGAAACAAAAGACTCATACATATTGAAATCGCAATACATGATTTCCTGATCAGATCTAGACCGTCCATTGTTCGAGGACGTGTGTCAGAGGATCCTGTAGAGTCGTGGATCGGGAAATTAGGGTTTTCGAAGATAAGGAAACTACGTTGCTAGGAATCGTGATCAGCGATATCCCGACGGTGACGTAAGCAAGGTGGGACTACTAGAGTTAGAGTGAAGGACAGGTGTCCATCATCTGGGAAGAGTCGGGAAAGCCGTAGGAAAATCTCGGTACAATCATAGCCGTCCGTCTGTGAGACAAGTGGCTTCCATCGAGAACCATTGGAGATTGGCCCATCGGAAAATCGGAGTTCTCGAGGCCATGAGAACCAAAACATCATAAGTCCCGAAACCTCGAGAATCAATCTGGGCCATCCGTCTACGAGGACAGGTGGCAAAGGATCGGGCACCATCGGAGTTTTCGATGGTAAGGAAATTGTGCAACAGGAAATCGAGATCCGCGATTTCCCGATGAGATTTGAGTTGTTCATTACGAGGACGCGTGTCAGAGGATACTGAGGGATCGGGGTTCGACATTTCGGGATTCTCGATGGCGAGAAAATCACGTCAGGAGAACTCGCGAACCCCGAAAGCCTGACGTAATTTAACTTAACACTTAAACCTTCATCAAGGATTAATTAATGATTGTTTAAATAAGACTTGATTATATCGCGAAATCAGAGATCGCAGATTCGGGGTTCAGTATGCACCGAATATTTGTTGTGGGAAAACTCCGAATCCCGATATTGAACCAGGGATTGGCAATTTGCAAGTGCAGGTTTCTGGAGATTTCTCATTTTAAGGGAGATTAATCCCAAAAATTTTAAATTACGATAGTGGGTGTGTTACAAAGTGGTATCAGAGCATGGTTACAACACTTGGCCTGATTGGGCTCATGCACCAGTCGCACCAGTCGCGCATAAACCTCGTACGAAACACTCCTATGAGGAGTAACCCCTGACTTAACTATCTTATCCAAAATTAAAAACTTGGAATATGAACATCCGACTGTGTATGCATGTGAAAGAATTATGGAATTATGCACAAATTATAAAATGTATTTAACTCTTGACTAATATCCGGCGTTTGTATTTTCACTCAAGCGGACGATCAACTGCGGGAATCTACAAACACAGAGTATGGTGACTCACCAAGAGGTGGGAGAAGGCTCCCACAATAGAGACGAGGAGTCTGATGAAAGAAGAGCAATAAGAATGCCTCCAGACTTAGCTGAGACGGTGAGGAGTCTCATGACCGAATTGCAAAGCTGCAAGGCCGATAATGAAAGGATGATAAAAGAGCAAGAAAAGCAAACCGAAATTAATGCAGTTCTAGTGCAGAGCCTATCTGACCTACAACGACAAATGCAGCATGAACCTGAGATGCAAAATCGTGGTCGTGTCAGTGGCCACACTGAGAGAAGCACATCCAGAAAGGTCCACCCCAGAGGTAAAGGACCAGTGCCAAACGATTCCACTGAGAAGGAATTCGGTAATTCAGAAGGCTCTTCTAGCAGCAGGACCAGTTCCTATTCTCGCAGAAAACAGAAGAAGCAAAGGACTTCCAAGAGTCACAAATTTGAGGAATTTAGAAAGGCCAAACCTCCCTCCTTCGATGGTGAGATAAATAAGGGAGAGGAAGCTGAGGCGTGGCTACTTGGGCTGAAGAAATATTTCAAATTCCATGACTTCTTAGAGAATTTGAAGGCCCGAGTGGCCACTTTCAATCTGAACAGGAAGGCTTCCATCTGGTGGGAAGACCTTAAGAATATAAAAGGGGTCCGCGAGGAGGACCTGTCTTGGAAACAGTTCGAGAAGTACTTCCAGAAGAAGTATTTGTCGGAAAGGTATTTCGACGAGAAGGCTAAAGAGTTTTATGAACTCAAACTGGGCCAACTTACCATGGAGGAATATGTCAACAAATTCCTTGACTTACTAAGGTACGTACCCTACATCAAAGCAGAGAAGGCGAAGGTACAACGCTTCATCAGCGGGCTTCCC
>JASDQU010107097.1:8796-21510 GCA_032191745.1 Picea mariana
TTGTCTAATGTTCCTTCTCTAGTTTTGACATATGCCTGCTCAAAACTCCCACTGCATGGGCAATGTCTGGTTTAGTATAGACCATAGCATACATCGGACTTCCAATAGCTCTTGCGTAGAGAAAATGCATTCGCTGATTTTCAAGGTTTAGCATTGAAGTGCAAGGCAAGACATGTCAAGGAAAGGCATGGCTTGTCAAGGCAAGGCATGGCATGTCAAGAAAAGGCAATGCATGGCATGTCAAGGCAAGGCATGTCATTTCAAGGCAAGGTATGTCAATTCAAGGCAAGGTTCATCATTCAGGTTAGGAAATCCAGGCTTTAGGTGAGGTCATTGGAAGATCCCCTAAGACATTACAAGGTTTTATAATTTAGTGAAAGATTCGCCAATATTTTACAAGATTTTATAATTCAATGAAATATTCGCCAATATTTTACAATATTATATAATTGACTAAAAAATTTGTCAAAAGTTTTTTATTTACATTTTATATTATTGATAAAATAGCCTTCAATTTTTCCTATGTATCATGGAGATTCACCCATTTATTATACATATAAATTTAGGGGGTTTCTTAAAATCACCCCTGATCGACACAATACCCCTATCTGGTTGACGCATGCAAATCCCAAAGACTTCCACTCCAGGTTTATCCCCATCTACCTGGATGAGGAAGCATTTGATAAGGAAGTCATGTCGGTAGTTGATGTCAAGCGCAATGAATGAAAGTATGGAATGCACTACCTCTTGACTGTAGAGATCCTGAAGAAAAAGGGGCAATAAGAAGGAGTAGTGACAAGATCCACCCTAGAATCAAAAAATACAAAGGCCCAGATTCTGAAATACTAAGAGAAAGAATAGGATGTGGAACCTTTGGAGTGCAAGAAGAGGATGTTACCTATGTTTCCAAAACTCCTAGACCAAGCCTTGCTATCAGGAAAATATGTCAATGACATCCTATCCTCTACTTTCATAAGGGACCCCTTGATCGAGAAACCATGAACATGTATTTCTCCTGTCAAGATCTTGAATACACAACCTATATCCTCAGTTGTAACTCTTACTAGATCAGTTGCTCGAGTTTCCTAGACTGTTATTACCATCACCGATGATCCCAAGCCAAACACCACCACCTCCACAACCATCAACATTGAGCAACCTCCATCGCCACCACAACATCCATCGCAACCGTAAGACACAACCATTTCATCCCAATCCACTTCACCTGAGCCCATGCATCTAGATATCCCTGAACCACCTAAGAACATACTAGAACATAACGACACCCCAATCCAGTCATTTGTTCCATAGGTACCTATTCCGGACTCTCTGCCTTCGGTGGAGAGTCAAAAATAAGAAATTCCACCCGAGACTCAGAAACATGAAATTCCACCCAAGAGTCAGAAACAAGAGATTCCACCTCTTGCTCCCATATCACAAGTCCCATGAATTCATATTTCTCTCTCAAAAGTCAATGCTTATACTCCCATCAGCAAAAGAAAAATTCTAGAAGTTTCGCTACAAATGGAGGCAGGAGAGAAAATGGTTCATGAAGAACCTCAAACCATATTGGGGCAGAGCGCAACATCTTTGCAAGAATAGTTGGAGCCAGTATTCTAGAACCCACATCTATGCATGGAACTGCTATAGCTTTTCCTGGCCAAGACAAAATTTTTCCCTTTACTCCCAATGGCTCTGAAGGCTAGAATTGCACATCAACTACAAGGTCCATCCCTAGGAGAAGAAGAGGTTGAGACACTATCTTGACATTCGATGGCCAGTGGACTACCACTACAAGTCTGAGGACCCCTAGATGTCTCTCCTTCATCAAGATAACTTGCTCAATTACCAACAACGCAACTAGTAGGAATAATCAGATCGTCAACGGACCAATTGGAGCAGAGGATCAAACATGTTGAATGAGAAGAAAAATTCTAGAACCAAGAAGGACTCCTTACACAAGCACAACTAACTTAGGAGGAATACTCAAAGGTTTGGGAATAACAGAAGATACTAGAAAAAGTACAGGAAAAACTCATAGATGCCTAGACAACCGTTAGAAACATAGCACCTCAGCTGCTAGAATCTAGCATAACAAGCAAACCTATGGAGAAGATCGAATTAATTCAGGTAGCCTGGTCAGATCTAGTAGAAATAACATAAATTATTGAAAAAAAGTTGTGTGACAATAAGAGAGAAGGCTAACTGCAACCCAGGAAACTAAAATAACAAATGGAAAAAAATGTTTTGGAAGGAAACAACACAAGGGAAACCTTGGATAAAAGGACTGCAGAATGCATAAAAATATTCATAGAAATCAATGATTGGATGGGAATCATTTCAAGGTGCAACCAAACATTGGAGGACTTGCACGTGAATATCCAATTTCTCAACGAAGAAGCAACCGACACCCTATATCCACTCGAACAACAAGATAAATTTGACAAAATCCATCAGGTGGACAATGACCTCAATGCCCTATACAGAGCTCAAAATGTGGCTAAGAAGGAACTACTAGAGTTTCGACCTATAGTCCAAATAGAATATCCACATATGCATCCAATGGATTCCATATATGACTTGGAATGAAACTCTTCAGTTGCGTCCAAGCCAAAAGGATGCATCACAGACGCCACTCAATAGTTTGTTGTTGAAGCTTCACTAATTTATAGAAAGTGGTAGGACAAAGTGGACAAATTTCAAGAAGTTAGAAAGAGAGACCTAGAACGTGTACCTGATTTGGGCCCTTCGTTTGAAGAAGATAAAGAAGAAATAGTCCAAGATGACAATTAAATCAATTCGAAACCAGAAGGAAAGAGAGAACAACAAGCCAACCCTAAGACCTCGGAAGAATCGAAGACTTGACTTAGGATGAGTCAAGGATTGTGTTTAGAGCCAGTTTGGCCCTTTTTTTTATGGATAGAAGTTGTGCACATCATATTGAAACTTCATTTTGAAGAACAGAAGCTGCACAAGTTGCTGAGGAGTTGGAAAACAAAATAAAGAAAGAAACATAAAGCGTTTGGCAGGACATCACAACATCAATTTTGAGGAAACAGGTTGCAACAAGATCAAGAATAAGAGAGAACTCCTGGGTTCTCAACCAAAAAACCTAAATATTGGGTTATATATATGAGACTGATATGATTGTAAAAGGTTGTTTTAGATCTTGTTGTTGTTGTTAGGATGGAGTGTTGGGTTGGGATTAGTATTGTTGTTGATTAATGTTGAGCTAGAGTGTTATTATTTTTGTGACGAGATCATTGTTGTAATGATATATATAATGTTATCATAACTAAGTTTATAGAGCTGGGTAAGAACCACACAATCAATGTATCAGAGTTCTATATCAATATAGATATAAAGGAGCAAGAGACAGTAACATTGTCTCATGTCTGATTAGGAGCATCCTCTGAGTTGTGAGAAGAACCTAATATGGTAATATAATTGGAGGCCCAAATTTTGAATATATCTTGTGTTTTTAGTATTCTGAATGTATTGAATGTTGTTATGTACTATATTTTATGTCTAATATACTTCAATTGTTCCTTATGGATGGCGACACAAACCTTTTCTCTTTATTCTTAATTAGGAGATGTTTAGAACTGTTACAGGGTTAATCTATCTTGCGCAATATTAACATGAATCTTGATAATTCAGAGGTTTGTCTAATTTGTATCCTTACCCTTCCCTATATTTCTTGTCTCAGTTTCACTTCGGGTGAGACTTCTTCCCTTATGGGAAGATGAAAATTCCAACACTTTAGACTACTTCGGTGCCTTTTGTTGGTAACTAAGAAGTACCCTGGTCTAATCACTTTTATGCCAACAACAATCAAATTATTGTTTAATAAATGAACAGTCCTGAAATGATCTTGAATGTAGGTGGAAAATATATCCATTACTAAAATAGTCATCCCCTTATTTAATGCACCATGCATTCATTTTCCACTAAGTATAATCAACATTTGTCTCATAACTATACCATAATTCAAACCCTTTCAGTTAATCTCCATATGGCCAATTCTGCTACACATAAAAATTACTATATTGCTAGCATATGGTTCAACATCCAAAGCAGTAGTAGTACATGTGGAAAAGAGAGAAAATGCATGAGTTATCAACATGGACATGCCTAGACCATAAGCCAATGAGGGAAAATGAGCAGAGGTTATAAATAACCAAAGGTAGATTCTCTGGAGTGCTTTGGTACTAGATTTAGTTCTTGGGATATTGAGGTGTTACCCCAAGTGATCAAGGTGGATTAGGGTTAGTTTTTATCACATCAACTAACAAATGAAAAGTATAATGGTTTCTCCAGGAGCTAGCACTACACTTGGACAATGAAGAGTGGGAATATGGGGGCTCTCCTCTATATATATATCACACTCAGATGATTGGACAACAAGATGAACCTGCATGGGATCTCTCCATGCTAGAGTTCACACTCAGACCATGTGCAACTGAGAAGAGGAGTGGGGAGGCTCTTTTACAGTAGGGTTTGATTGTAGATACCTTTGAGAAACAAGGGAACCTTGAATAGTGCACCCAACTACTACGGTGAGGTCACATGTAGTGTAGATAGAAAATGCACAAGGGATGGTGTACCTAGATGGTGGAGTGGATTCGTGGGCAATTTATGCAGTGGAATTAATTCATGGAAGAAATTAAATAAGACATGGGAAGGATATCTTCATGAAAAATGTTCCCAATAATGAGTTAAATTCCCAATCAGATGAAAAATGTCTCAACAAACAATCTAAGTGCCCAACAAGATGGAAAACACCTCAACAAACTATCTAAATTCCTAACAAGATGAATATTCCCCAATGACTAATGCATTATGGATGGGAGCGACATTTTGTACATCATTTCATAATCCAGACAATGAGAATACGCCCCAAAGAGAGAGAGAGAGAGAGAGAGAGAGAGAGAGAGAGTCCCAGGAGAGAGAAATATGTTTTAGCAAGATCTCCAATACATCTGGAAAGTTGACCATGGATATTCCCTTTCCTAGTGCATTGAACTATGGATATTAACTAATAGTTGCAATGGGTAAGAACCATTTAAACAATAATATTTTGTGAGAACCTCTCACATAGTACAATAGAATAATATGCAACAAATAAATCTTCCTCCAATCAAATAAGGTACATAAAAACCATTAGAGTTAATTAGAAATCTTCAAATAAACACAATAGAAAACGTAACCACATCACATAGAGGAAACACACATTAAGGAATGCATTTTTCTCTACCATGGAACCCAATTGGGAAAACCCGTCGAATGGTTCTCAATATTCTTATTTATACAAGTCTGCAAGTTTTTAAAATTCTCTCCTCCTTTGTGTCCAAAATCCCTTTGTTTATGAGAGAGAGTGAAGAAATAGGGAGATATAGTGGGTAAGGTCGGAAGGATAATCTCCATGGCTCTTCACTTCCCATTCATTAACATTCTCTTTTATCCATTTCCTTGGAATTTTAATTATTTTTCTTTGAACTTTCTCTTGCATCATTATTTGGCTTATTCCTCATAAACTTGCATTGTTTTATGTGGCTTAGATAATGAATTCACATCACCAATCTATGTTGCATGTATAGATTCTTATCCAATCTTTAGTCGAGATCCATTTCAGATTAGGTGAGCACCCATTATTAATTGTATTGTGATCCTTTCCTCCTGTAAGGATTACCTTTGGGCATGTTTGAAGAAGAATGGTCATGTCCAGGAAGACCACACCTTGGGATGGCATATCCTGAATGGGATGGATAGGCACCAAGCGAGAGAAGAGGGTAAGTATGAGGGAGATATTATTGTCAAATTTCTCCACCTTGAATATAAGGTCCACAATCTCCCCTCAAACCTCAAAGATAAGATTTAATTGGTCCTCTTCCAAGCAAACTTTCTTGGACCTTTCACTTGAATGATCATCCAACAATGGTGTTTTCAAAGGATGAGAGGAAGGGATTTCTCCCCTAAGAGTCATACCCCTCCAATGAGACCAAAATGATATTCAATTATGCTAATAGACACATTATCTTTATCCAACCACTCCACCTAGCATCCCCAAACACAAGCGTCCTTTGAATAAGGTTGAACGAATGACCCAACCAACCGATAGTCTAGTTCTACATGCTTCTCAACATATTCAACTAGAAAAATAATGTTTTCCTTATCCACATTATTAGCAAAAGTGGGTTGGCCATTTTGCCACATTTCCGACCTCCAAATATTCCCTCACCCTCGTCGAACTTGACCCCGCTCCCTAGATTGCAACATAGAGATGGGAATGGTGCTTGTTATCGCATAGTTTGTGGCTAGGTCAAATGGCTATAAGATAGAAGGCCAAATTGTCATAATAGTAACCTGTCCCACCCAATGTCACCATGATGGGAGGTTCTTTCTCTTTACGAAGGTTAGGCCCAGGGGATATGTCCTCGGTAACCTGGAGTTTTGAAGAGGTAAAAGTTAAAAGGACAAAGGTAAAGCTCCCCCTTCATAGGTCACCACCCAAACAGATAATCCTGGCTAAAAAGACGATAATGAATTGAAGCACCAAAGAAGAACACCTACCTAAAACAACAAACCAATATATGCAATCTATGATTCAATGGGTTAGTACTTCATAAGTCTATCTGATATAAGAAATTATGGCAATAAATATTGATGAAGTCAATGTTTATCATTATAGCAATGCAAATAATATCGCTTCCTCAATAAATACTGAAATGAGATGGCATTCAATGTAACAAATCAACACAACATCAATTAATGCCTAAATCACCATTCAATTTCTTCTTAAACAAGACGTTGTTGCATAAGTATGTCATCAAAAACTTTAGGGTTAGTAGTTAGTTAGGGTTTCGATTTAAAAAAGAGTTTGAGAGTTTGTTTGATCACTTTCACTTCAACGCTGGAGGTCTAAGATCAGTTCCTTTGGGTTAATGGAGTCAATTTAATGGAGGACGCAAGGGATGAAGGAGGTAAGCTAAGGACTAGAGGGAAGAGTTCTGAAGCACTACTATGGCAGGGCCTTAGAATCAAAACCCTAGGGGAAAGAGGCTCACTACGGTGTTGTTAAAGCAAGGCCTTGGGGTCTCTCCTCCTTCCTTAGGTTAATTTGGCAAAATGACTAGCATTAAAGATAAATCGAGACAAGAGAGTTTAAAGAGGGAGAGTGTTGTTAAAGCAAGGCTCTTTCATCAAACCCTAAAAGAAAACAGACCTAGGTCTGGATAACCTAGGCCTGGGACGTCCTCTTCCTCTTAAAGTTTAAAGGTACGACTGGCTTAAAGGAAGAAGAAGGAAGGAGTGTAGCTATGGCTACACTCTCTTCTTCTTCTTCAATGGCTAAAAGGTTTTTCTATCAGGGGACATGAGATAATGACCTACTTGTGTGTTTTTCACGTAGGTTTTTGATTCAACGATATTTATAAATAGATGCAAGAAATTAAACTACAACCATTCAATCAAGAAGTTTTGCAAAAAAATACTTACAAATCATTAAGAAAATAATCATGCAAACCCTAGTTGTAAACCTTCCTTCAAGAAAAACACCGTAGAATGCCAAAAATCTCCTCCTTCAACAAGTGCGCCTACCTTAGTTCAGCCAATAACCCCAATAGGGCACAAAAATCAGACCTCACTAAAGAGTGAGTGATGTGTTATTATAAAATGAGGCTAAAACGCCTCAATATATATTGTATCAATGACCTTAATTAATTTTAGGTCATAAAAATGGTCCACAAGACCATAATATTGTTCTTACATTAAATTGTCAAATTAAAACCCGCATTGAGCTGTAAAAAAGGTAAAATCCACTTCAAGGGAGGAACTATCCCCTTTTAGGGAAGATGAGACATCCAGGAGCAAAATGTTAGCCCCCTAGGGGCCTCTCCAACATGCCACACGTGCCATTGCTGCCCAGTCTACCTCCATGAATGTCCATGAATATGGATGATGTCATGGTGAGGATGGGGGCATCCTGAGCCTTCCAAGGCCAACGTTCCATTGAAAAGGGGTCATTCCCCCTAGGCCATGCTCTGCCAAAGTGCCTCTGATGGAACGTCCTCTTCTTCTCTGGTGCAAGACCCTAATCAACCATTGTTCTGTCTCTTCCCCCTGATGGGGTTTTAGCATCCATATGGTGGGATCTTTATCCCCATGGAGGTCCGAACTGATCATCTCCCCACGTGTACCGGTCCAAATGGTACCTGTCCGTCAGGCATGATCCTGCACATCAAAGGCTATGCCCTCCTTGGGCTCATCAGTCAATGGGATCATAACAATGTTAATCACATTTCATCATCAATATTATCAAACATATGCATAAGACCATAATACATCAGCCAATATCTCAAAGATATTACAAAAACCCACAATACAAGACTGGAGAAAAAGACAAGACGTCTTATTGGGCTAGTATCCACAAGAGAGGGGAAGCTTCTAAGAAGCTTCCATCCAAGCCATCTAAGCAAGGTGATGTGGCTAGGGGATGTCTAGACACGTGGGTGAAGTGAGAGCCAGGGATGCATGATGTTATCTGTGGGTGCCTTTGTAGAAGGCGAGTTGTACCTGTCATGGATCCAAATTTTTCCAAGCCCGATCTTGCCTTTATTCTTTTCTTTTATTTGTTTTTTCTTCTTCTTTTTCTTGATTCAAGGGCTAACCAGAGGACACTACCTTGGCATGGTGACCACAGATGAAAGTGTTACCCACAAGTACTTTCACAGAGATGAGAAGGTTGGCTCGTGATGAGACCCCTTTTCCCTTGGCCATGTAGCCAAAGGTCACTGCCCTGGCATGGTAACCAGATCGTGACAATGTCATATTGTTAGGTACCCATGAACCTAATAGGTTGGCTCATGATGAGACCCCCTATCCTCTTGACTAGGTCTTGTTTGTATTTTCTGAGTCCCTCTTGTTTCTTACTAAGAGGCTTTTATTTCCTTCTCAGGGATCCCTAGGTGAAGCATCTCAAGGTTTTCTTTCTAGGCTTTTATCTTTTACCAACTGCTTTTACCTTCTGGGCCTTTATCCCCTTCTTCCCATGAGATAAGGTGCAATCCTAGAAACAGGTCAACGCAATGCCTGGACAAGGGGAATGGGATAGGTGAGCGGGAGATAAGATGAAATAGTGGTGTTATGATGGGAGTGGATGATGGATTTTCATAAATACCCCAATGGCAAACCCAGACCTATGGGCACATGCTCGCTAGGATACCCTATAAATCTCCCAGAGCATGGTTAAGTGGGATAATGTAAGATCCAAGTGGTTGTTAGAGATAAGAGGAATCAGATGCATATATTTAAAGGTTTTAATGATCAAAAGTGATACATACCATGATACCTAGACCAATTACCTCATGAAGCAAGAACCTCGTCTGATACAAGACCAAGATGATGGTTGTGGATGTTGCTGCTGTTGACAAGATAAATTTGATGGAAGAAGAAGAGGGTGGGCCATGCAGGGCCATGCTCAAGTCAATCCTGCTCTTATTCCTCCATGTCTAGGACCTATGGGCCTCGAGACATGATCTCCTGGTTATCCCTAAAAATCAGGGATAACATCTGGCTCCAACTCGGGGACATGTGCTCACCGTAGAGCGCATGAGAACCTCATCATCTCTAGTATAACCTACAAACCTTATCAAACTCGATAGGGGCATCATTAACAAAAATGGGGCAATAATGCCACCCCAGCATACATAGATATATATACATACTGAAAATAAAATAATCAATAATGCAAATGTGGAAGAAAACTAACATGAAATGCAAATGGTATAATACAAAAAAATGCCTACTTACCTCCACTTACCTGTGAGATCAAGTCCCACCACCTTGGTGGGGTTTGAGGAGGTGCCCGCTGATGGGTAATGGGTGCATTCTTCCCTCCAGAGTGGATAGATAATATGAGTCGTTAACTGATTCCATTCCAGCTTTGAAGGGTCTGAGCCATGATTGAGTGCCTCCTTTTACATTAGTTGGCTCTCTTTTCTGGGTATCCCACATCCATACCATGTCTCCCTCCTTGTAATTTCTGACTTTGTATTTGGTCGTTCCTTGGACAAGCCTGGTGTATTGTGCTGCAGAAGGGGGGTGGGCTTCTTCTATAAAAAATTCTTGTTGAGACGGGTGGATTTGTACATCATCTTCATGTTTCTTTGATAACTTCACCATCCCAATTTCTTTGTTCTTGAACTCATCTAGGAGTTGTTGGTATTCTTCTCTCTTGGGCCATTCGAATTGATCAAAGTCTTCCTCTATTGCAAAGGGCATGTCCTCTGGAGAATACTTTTGAAGAGTTTGTATCATCTCATTTTGTACTTTGTCACTATTGAAGGGGTGAATAATATCCTGCACATGGTCCCCAGTTATTGGCACATTGAGTAGATGACCTACTGTTCCATTGAGTGACATCATGTTTGCACCAAAACCTATATCTAACATGCAATTGTTGATTCTTTTGCCATTCATTGTCAAAGTCATGAAGAAAGGAGGGTTTTCACCATATTGGACTCTGAAGTGATCATCTTGCAACATAATAGGGGGGTCCATAGGCTCATCTGATCCTAAAAATAAAGTGTCAAATCGTTCCTTGATGGATGGGATCTTGATTGCTTCTCTTAGAGGGACACTTACATGCATCTTTGATAATTCCCCTTCGAAGTCAAAGTTCAGGTCAACCTTTCCAACCTCGGATGTCTTGGGAAGTAGCATTTCCAAGGGTGGGGGCTTTGCCTGATCAACAACTGAATGCTTCAAATTCTTTCTTCTGTACACCTGAAACTCTTGTTTATTTATCTTTTCTCGTGATTCTTGATCCAGGTTGTTAATCGCTGCCATCCTTGCTGATCTGGCTGCTTCTTTCACAGCTTCCTGATGTTTTGAATTTGTGATATTTATTTGAGGAAACTCCATGAAACAATCCATGTTGCTGACTTGTTGATGTCCACTATTGTAGGGGCACTCATGTTCCCAATGTGCTTCGTTGCATTCCAGGCACCAAGGATTTTCATCAACAACGTTTGTGGAGGCCAAAGTGTTTGGAACTTTATGCTCATTCTTTGGTTTATAAAATTGGCCCCCTTTATGGAATTTCCATTTGTACAAGACCCTAGGTGTCTGGTGTTGTAGGAAAATCTCCCTGCAGACAGGTAAATTGCCTCAAAGAACTAGACCCTAACTCTAAGACAAAAAATGCTTAACGTGGACATTGACTTCCTTTCAAATCCATACAAACTAATACATGAGAAAGAAAGAGAATAGAAGTACCTCTTTATCGACGTTTGTCCCTGCACGCTCCGAGTTGAGCTCCAATCCTTTGCTCCTCGACGATCCCTGTAGACAAAAAAGATACGACCACTTCCTACTCTATTTATATTAGCTTGAAAACAGATCTATCTATCAATGATAAGTTCATGTAAGATCAGACACAAACTAGAAAGAAACAGGCCAAGTGTGTCATATTAATGAGAATAACGACATCAGTACTTACAATCGTAGATGCGAATGCGACAACTTCATCAAGTCCCCTTCGTCTAACCCTTTCTCGAAAAATCCACAACCTGGATGACAGCAGCTTCACTGATCACTCTCCTTTGGCTGACTGTGTGTTTCCTATGAGATCATAGGTTTCATGCTAGCAATTATTCCCCCTTTTCACCATCATAGAACCTGCTTATATAGGTTAAGAGAAGATTAACCTCTTGAGTTATCTTTAGAACAAGTTGAGGAATTCCCTCCTTGGATCAGGGATCTCCTGATGGAACCAAGAATTTGAATGCAACTACATTCTAAACTTGAGATATCCTCCCCTTATTCTCCTCAATGGGCCAACTACTGCCTTAGATTAGACAACGCTCTCTCAAAAAGGGTATCAAGGTGCTATAGCTTTCCCTATAAAGATTGAGGGGAGTGCCAACACTCCAAAGGTGGATAACGCTCCTTCAGAGGGGCAGATAAGTGTTATAATGCTCCCTGAGACACTAGAGGGAGAGCTAGTGCTCCTAAGGCTGATGTAGGGGAGCGCTCACCTTCAAAACCTTTGTTTAAGAGCTCCTTTCAAGTGATAAGAGTTCCTTGACTTCAGTTAATCAATTTCCCTTCTCCAAGTCAAGTGTATGAGATGTCTTAAGTGCCTCCTTAGTGTTGTCATTATGGCAGTATGCTTGAACAACATTTGCAACACTTGTGAACAACTTGCGACACTTGTGAAAGTTGTAAGGAACATGTGACACTTATGACAATTGAGAGGAACATGCGACACTTATCCAGTTGAGTAATTTTTATGTGTAACAGAATGCCCCCCAAAGTATGAAGTTAGAAGATGTGGACTGATAACTGAAATGCTTTGTAGATGCTCAAGCAAGGGTATAGACTCAGAGAACTTGACAGAAGATGCACACAAACATCCAACAAATATCATGACATATTTCAAAACCCAAGGCAGGCACACCTATGCTTGGGTGATCAAGACTTGCAAGATATGGCCACCATAAAATACACTGCGGATTCATAATTGTATTGATAAGAAGGTATAGCCACCGAAGATATAATGTGGATCTATACTCTGATGACTCGGACTGATTGTAGCCATGAAGAATAAACAGTGGATCTACAAGATGACAAGACATAGCCACGACCAATACAAAGTGGATATATGTAACAGTGTATGTGTTATTTGTCTAATAGAAACTCCTTCGCAACCTG
>JASDQU010107097.1:71115-81842 GCA_032191745.1 Picea mariana
TATGTGATACGATCTAATCCAACACAGCTATAATGATATAACAAGAATTCATATCATTCAATCGAATGCATAGATGGAAAAACCGTTATGATTATGTTTAATGAAATCAGACTTCAACAGCATCGACCCAATCAAATTTGTGATTGACCCTTGCACAGGCAACAGGCAAGATCATGATCACAATCTTAATAGAATCAATAGAAGTTATAATTATCAGCTGGGAAAATAATCAAATCACGACTGAGTTTAATTATAGAAACGAATCATGCATCTGGATATTGTTACTTTCGCTCCTCAAATCAAATTTATACAACATTTTCATTACAATACGAATCGAACTGATAACATGGTGGAGAAAACCAACGCGAATCAATCGGTTGGGTATAACTGTTACGAATCGTATCTATTCATGATTTGGATGCATATAAAACAGAATCATATTAATCATAATCCAAACTGTATCCGAGCTGGTTGAAAGTCATATGTAAATAAAATCGAAACAGTTGACCATTATTACCGATCATATCATATACATCATAACCAATTCGAATCGAAACATGGATTGTGTTCAAAATGAGAAACAACTTGTGTTTACAAAAGATAGAGTATCCAATTTAAATTTCAATTAGCAACAGAGTATCCAATTTAAGCCAAATCAAAACAATCAAATCCATACCACGATCAATCAAATCGAAGGAGATCTAATCAAAGCTAGACTGGGAAACGAAATTAGTTAATCAAAACATCACTATGTACACAATGCATATAGTATGACAGAGCAAATCCAAACTGTAAACGGAGCTATGAGTTTGTTATATAAACATGTGATAGACATACCAGTGAGGCTGCTCGAGCTATGCCAATTTTAAATTCACGACCGCTGTAGCTGACTCCACATTCTTAAATAAAATAGAACCTGTTGTCCTCTGTTTCTTGTCAGTGGCTTGCAATTCATCCTTTTGACTGGTAAGCCATGCAACTTGGTCCTCCAAATAGTGAATTATGGAATGTAGCACAGGCACATCGAGATAATATCTTTCCAACCATAAGCCGCATTGATCACAGGGTGGTATTGCAGGTTCAGGAGAGGGTTTGGATGAATGACCGGGGGCTTTACATGGCAGCTTAATGCCAGGGTAATCTGGGTCGTTTTGCGAACAAGGTGGTAGTTTAGACACGAAGTCGTATGAGGGTTTGGCACACAGACCTTCCAAATAGGGATATTCACTTGCCAAAAAACGTTCAACCTCTGAATCAGAGTCCTCGCTCAACACAATTGGGTCAGGATTGACAGGGGGTTTCGATTTATTCCTCGCCATTCGAGAGATTAGCCGTGCATTCTTTTTTCCTTTGGCGTTTGTAGTAGGTTTGGCTTTAGACTTCTTTCCCATAGGCTTAACAGATTCGACATCCTTGGTCACAGAGTGGGGTAGGTCGATAGGTGAATCGGGTAAGGGTTTAGGTAAAAGGATATTGTAGGGAATCGGGGGTACAACTTTGTCCTCGGACACCACAGGTTTATCAACCTGTGGTGGATTTGAATCCACAAAATTATTGCACACAAGAAAATCATCCCAACAGTCTCAGTGTAACCCCAGATGACAAACAACAATCATTTTAACCAGCCCATAGTGAAAGAGGTTGCTATCAACCTGGTTCCTTTTATATTTTTTAGACATTTTGAATAGGATTCTATGCAGATAATACGGCATGTTAAGCTCAAAACCCATAAAAACCATGATTAGATGAATGTGGTGTAAGAAAACAAAACCATACCGACCCTCGCAGGTGATGAACTGCTTGATAATCATCAATAAGTCATGCCATCGCTGTTTCAGCATGGTCACGAGCAAACCTTTGTCACAGGAGCTAACCTTTCGCGACTGAAAGAGAAAAGTCCAAGGGACTTCTTCTACCTTGCAGTTTTTGGACCATCTTTGTCCAGTGATAGGCAGACCTGTAGCTAAACTGAGAAATTGCTCGTCAATTTGCAATTGAACGTCCCCGTCCTTGGCCCGACAGCCATCAAAGGTCAATGTGAATTTCCTAGCAACGCAGAGGTTAAAACCATCAAATTTCTGCATGAACAGGAGCCACCCAAATTCCTCAAGGTCCTCACGGGCACTGTCGAACATCAACAAAGCCTGGCTACCATTCGGTTCATCCCTCACGACTGGAGCCATGGTGCGAGCACATGGTAAGGGTTTGGGTCAAAAACACCAGCACACAGGAGCAGAGTCATTGGGACTAACCACTATGAATGATCAAAGGGGAAGCATTAATGTGTGCATGCGAGGGTGGTGGAATCACTTACCGCCATGCAAAATAGTAATTGCAAAGTACAACCGGCGTATTAACCCTCTGTTGAAAAAATCATAACATATTTCAAATCATATTATTCAGCCGACCCAAAAATCAAACGATGAATGATATGCCAACGTGCCACTTACCATATTTCAAACCATGAATATCCAATGTGAAATTAAACCCAAACGTTTAACCAACGCGCCATTGCATAAATGTTTAATCAAAGGTTTTAAAACATTGTAACAATCGATTTCATAAAGTCGACAAGCCAAGAGCTATAACAATAAGGATCACATCATATATATATAAAAACAAAAATAAACCATGACCCCTATGTAATTGAATGACTAGGCAAGTCTAAAAAATATGAGTCCATATGCTCAATGCCTTACCAGTTTAATAAAATCAAATTGCGCAATCAAAGTAAGAATAGGCAAATAGGCACAGTTCGAAAATCTTTTAGCCACTTAATGATAATCTAGAAGTAAGTGCCATTCAAAATATCAATGAAAGACCATGACAGATCAAAGAACGATGGAGGAGTTTTCACGCTTACAGTCGTGAAAACTAAATGGAGACCAATTTGCAAGTGTCACAAGGAATGAAAATATCGTCTATTTGCAAGATGCGACGACAATTTGAAGTTCAGAAGACTTAGGTGTAGGCAGCTTATAGGGCAATAGAAAAAATATTATTGGCTGCCAACAGGAGGTTATTAACATTAATCGCTAATTGCCCATTTCTTTTGGGAAGGTCCGAAAGTTAAAGACTATTTTTTCATATATTTTCATAGCAGAAATTAATTGTTGAGTATATATATAAGGGTTATCAGAAGTTTCGGCAGAGTCTTTTGAGGTTTTCGACTACTGCTGGTTGGACGCCTTAGTAGGTTGTTTGGGTTCACTTCGTGTTGGTTGCTTTTAGGAAGACAGTTTCAGGGATGCAGTTAGTAGGTTGGGGGTTGGTAGGTTGTTTGGTAAGGGTTGGTAGGTTGTTTGGTAATACTAGCCCTCCTGGTTGGAGGCGTTAGTAGCTTGTTGCTCTACTTAGGGTTGGTTTTAGGAAGACAGTTTTTAGATATAGGTTACTCTTAATTGGAGTCATTAGTACACAGTTGAGCACGACTTGGGATTAGTTTGAGGGTTGCAGTTTACTAAGTATAAGCTTAATGTGGGATGTAATTCTCAATCAAACATTTTAATCTTGCAAGTATGGAGTGGGTTGTTTTACTACAAATCAACGTGGTATTAACTATTAGTGCCTTATCTCTGGTGTCATTTGAGAGTAGTGGAAGTCCATTTAGATATGTACGCCAACATATTCAGGTTTTGGGGGAAAGGGCATATAACTAAAAGGCAAGGGTTAAACTAAATGTATATTCAGGTTTTGGGAAATGTGGTATTAATTATTAGTGCCTTATCTCTGGTGTCATTTGAGAGGAGTGGAAGTCCATTTAGATATGTTGACATATTACTATACCCCATTTTGATCGACTAATTCTTCTGCAATGGCTGGATATGGGTGGAACCTGGCTAAAGCACCAATGAATAAGGTTGCCCTCTTCTCATCCCTCTCCTAATGTGTTCCGATAGCCCACCAACAACTTTAGAAGGGGCTTTGTCGGTTGCTTTTTAGATGCCTTAGTTTCCTATTGTATCCACAATAAAATACCCTCACATCATTCGAATGAGAACATCTTAGAAAGTATTTGCTTGGTTTTTGGTGAAAGGGCATATAACTAAAAGGCAAGGGTTAAACTAAATGTATATTCAGGTTTTGGGAAAGGTCATATCATTTTTTTGGAAAAGGGTATATAACTAAAAGGCAAGGGTTAAACTAAATGTATTCATATACATTCAGTTATTTAGGTTTTGGGAAAGTTCATATCCTAAAAGGTAGGGGTTAAATTTCACTATAGTGATAAAAGGCAGGGGTTAAATTTCACTATAGTGATAATAGGCCCTGTCTTGCAGTAACTTTGACAACGTGGTAAACTTTGGTTTAGTAGTTTTCTTGGTTTACTTACATAGTTATATCCAATTGTTTAACCTAAAAGATTATTTTAATTGGTTGGTATCATTATAATCAAAACCTTATTCAATTTAGTGCATTGTGCAAATCCAAATTTTATTTTCACTAAAATTATACTAACATGTTATTTTAATAATTAATTTAACATAACATAAAATATTATTGAATAATTTTATTTCAAAAGATTATTTTAATTGGTTGATACCATTCTAATCAAAACCTTGTTCAGTTTAGTTCACTGTTACATCCAGATTTTACTCTCACTAAAATTATACCAACATCTTATTTTAATAATTAATTTAACATTTTAATATCTTATTATATAATAATTAATTTAACATAAAGTATTATTGAATAATTTTATTTCAAAATAAGTTGAAGGATATAATTTTTGTTATTTAATATTAACCTTAAATTAAGATTCAAAACCTTAAAAATAAATATGGTTGTAAATATTTCCATATAAATATAAGAAACATTTCAAAAATCAAAACCCATGATTGTAAATATTTCCAAGGTAAATATAAAAAACATTTCAAAAAACAAAAATAAAATAAAATAGATGTAGGATAAATGGTTGCATTTCGCTACTTGTTTCAACTTCATATCCTACAGTTTTAGCAATGGAAATAATTGAGTTCAGATTGGAGTTTGGTTACAGTGAGCAAAAAACTTAGAATATGAAACTCTGTAGAGGTGGGTCAGTGTATTAACATATTCATAAAGCCAGGGTTAATATTTCTGTTTACAGGCATAAATGGGTAGCATGCTTCAAACAGTTCAACAAAATGGAACATTTAGTAGAGCACATGAAAACTTCTTATCACTCAACATGAGCCAAAATGTGAAATTTGCAAAAAGCATTGCAGGTTTTATGACTCTTTAAGGGAACATCTAACTGGTATGCTATTCTATGGTTCTGTCAGTTTGATTGAGCAGTATGTAATGATCAACCTTTAACATTATGTAATTATCAAATTGCAGATTGAAGTTTTAATCTCTTGTTATGTTATGAGCAGGTCCTCTACCCAAAGCTGATTGCGCTAAACAATTTAGTGAAAGAGGATGATTGCGCTAAACAATTTAGTGAAAGAGGATGTATCCTGTGCCTCAAATTTTTCAGTAGTTCTCAAGAAGTCAATAATCATCTACCAACATGCCAAAAGTGGCAAACTCCATTGACTGTAATTTTACTGTTCACCTTAAAAACAATGTTCTCTGATTCAAATCTATATTTATTTTATTTTTCCTATTTAAACAACTATACAAATAACATAAATTTATCATATTTTGAAACCGAAATCTAAAAACGGATGTTTTTGAACTGTTTGTTTTACTGGTTTATAATTGTGGTTGCTAAGTTTTAAGATATGTTTAGTGATATCAATATATAAGTTAAATTACTTATTTTGTAAGGTGTAAATATAAATGGCTAAGTTTTTTTCAAATGAAAAATTTCCCAGAAAATTATATGAAATAATTTTGATTACATCTTCAGAAAAGGATCGGTCTGAACTGAAATTCAGCTAAAAACAAGGCCAATCCAGCAAGGAGAATACATAGCCTATAACTAGGCTGCCCAAGCCAAACTTAGCACAAGCACTAGACTAAGTTAAAATATCCAATTACAAAAAGGAACTTATTCTATAAAAAAATTCGCCCTAACAGATTTAATAAAGTGAAAACTATTGAGAATGCCAAATAGAAAAGCAGAGGAAAAATTAAAAGACATCCACTTGGAAGGTAGACCATCCCAAGTGTAGCAGGATATCTTTCCTTTAAAAGTAATGAGGGTTTGTTTGGATCACTGATTGGCCTCTCTATTTGTATAACTTTGAAATCCTTCAAACCTGAATATATTGAAAATTTAGTAACTTTGAAATAGTTAACTTAGCCCAAGCTTCTAATAAATAGGCTTTTGTATTAATTCCATCCCCACAATTAAAAAACCATTTATAAGCTAGTAAATTTGTGCATTTTATTGCTCCCCCGCTCCACAGTTGACATAAAAAACAATATCAAAACCAGTCCTCCTTAATATTGAACTGTCTTAATCCTTTATCAATGCTCACTGGCCAGTAAATATTCAATATTTTTAATATCTTAAAGGTGACTGCCCAACCATTTGGATGCAAATCCTCAAATAAAGACTTGTTTCTCTCTTTCCATATAAACCAAGTAATTAATATCAATAATCTTTTTGGAAGATGTTTAATCAACACCCAGGTATCCATACAATCCGTACGAGACGGGCCTTCCCATTTGAGGTTACATTTGAGCAGCAAGGCACTTTTTTCCCAAACCGAACGAGTGAACACACAATCAATGAATAAATGCTTTATGTTTTCTGCCATTAATCCACACAGGCTACATCTACTCGGGCCAGCTGTTCCTTTTCGCTGTAGGATGTCCCAAGTTAGAATTTTAGAATGAGTTGCTAACCAAAAGAAGCAGTTTACCTTGAGGGGAAGTCGCCATTTCCAGAAGTTTCGATGTCAGCCGAGCTTCACTGGGAGAAATGGTGTACACAGGAGAGCATTATAAACCTTTTTGACTGATAATTCCTTGCTTTTTCCCTCGCCTGACCACATCAGAGCGTCTTCTATAAATGGTTTTATAACTATGCCAGTGGCGTTTAAATTACCAGTATATTCTGTCCAAACGCTCGCCTGTATTCCTGATAATTCCAGATCATGCTTTATGTTTTCTGCTAAGTTAGGAACTGTTCCTTTTTGCTGTAGGATGTCCCAAGTTAGAATTTTAGAATGAGTAGCTAACCAAAAGAAGCAGTTTACCTTGAGGGGAAGTCGCCATTTCCAGAAGTTATGCCAGCCGAGCTTCACCGGGAGAAATTGTGTACACAGGAGAGCATTATAAACCTTTTTGATTGGTAATTCCTTGCTTTTTCCATCGCTTGACCACATCAGAGCGTCTTCCATGAATGGTTTTATAACTATGACAACAGCGTTTAAATTACCAGTATATTCTGTCCAAACGCTCGTCTGCGTTCCTGATAATTCCAGATCGTTGCTGGTCATCCAAATGGTGGCTTTCGTAACTGGATTTGTGGCTGTCGTTGCTTGCGCTAGAGTGAAAATGCCTTTGCTATTAATATGAGAAATTAAGTCCGTTGGAAGGAGCGATCTTTCTCCTAGGTCAAGGACCTTATCCTTGCCTCTCAGTATATCGTGACCTGAGCCTGGGATCCAACTGATCCAGTTGAGGATGATAGGAACCGTGCATACCAAGTTGGACCAGAATCAGTATGCTGAGTTTAATAAATGCCTCGGTTTCCTGAGCCAACTGATGAGTGGAGAGTTGTGTAGATATTTATCCACTATCACACGATGCCAAAGACTGTCTTCATGTAAAACCCGCCAGAGACTGTCTTCATGTAAAACCCGCCAGAGAGAGGAGGTAATCATAGTTTTGTTAAAAAAATAAGGAGGTTGCTCATCCCCCAACCTCCTATCTTCTTTGGTCTGGCTAATACTTCCCACCTGCATAAATGATAGTGAGCGTTTGCCGAGAGACCGTTCCAGAGAAAGTGGAATATCACTCTTCTAATCCGACTTATAACCGAACTGGGCAGTGACTCCAATGCCATCCAATAGATTGGCTGAGCTTCAAGAACAGATTTTATCAAGACTAGACTGCCTCCTAAGGACAACCACCGATTACACCAAGTTCCCACTTTCTTTGTTAATTTAGTAATTATCCACTCCCAGTCACTCGGACGTTGCACCCCTGTCTTTAAATGATAGCCCAAGTACTTGAAACCTCCTGCCAGAGAACTAAAGCTAAAAGGGAGAAGTTGTTTATAGGGAAGCAATTCTGCCTCAATTAGACCTTCGAATAGAACACTGGTCTTTGAGGGGTTTAGAGTCAGACCAGAAGCTTTGCAGAATAAGTCAATTACCTTAAAGATTTCAATCCATTTGCTTAGACTTGCCTTTCACATAATTAAACAAAAAGGAGATGTAAGACTCTCATAATCCTTGACACTTTAATCCTTGTGACTGTACCTCTTTCCTTGCTGGTTTTCAGTAATAAGCTAAGGCCTGCTAAGTTGTCAACGTTTGAGAGAGTTTTTTATATTAATATGAGAAACTTAAATTAATTTTATTTATTAGATATATATTAGTACAACCATATAATTGTGGTTGATCAACGTGGAAAGGTTGATAAGATGAAAAGAATCCTTAAAAGAATATATTAAATTTTATTATTGATTAACAAATATATAGTTGGGCTCATTTATTTGGTGTTAATATTTTAATTTTTGTTAATCACTTTGGTGGCAATCAATTAGCTATCAAAGTAATTTTTAAATATGATTAGGTAAATGTAAAAAAGTAAACACATAAACGGATGTCTTTATAATAGCTAGGAGGTTAATGATTGAAATCACAGCCATTTATTTTGTGTGACTACTAAGAATATTCCAGCCATATTTAATTCTGTCCATAAAAAACTTATTAAACACTAAACCCCTATTAAATCTGCCCATTATCAATAGATGTACCCCTTTGGCTTAATTAAAATGTTTTTATGAATACATTAATTAAAATGTTTTTATGAATACATTAATTAAAGTTTAAGTTTAAATTTAGTGAGCGTATCTTATTTCCACCATTAAAATAGGGGAAAAATCATATTATTTGATTAATAACATGACACATCCATGATCCACCTAGACTGTAAAATGCAAGTCCATGCAAGCCCTCTACATTATGTATTTGCATGGATCAGCCGTCACTTGTGACTTTGATTTTCTACATTGTAGGTTGCTGGTGGCAGCCTTTCTTTGGTTAATAAGCGCATCCATGCAGACAAGGAGCAGTTCAATGCAGACCCACAAACTCAAAGTTCCGACCAATCTAGCGGCTCCCTCCCATTATTTTCTGCTATTGCACTAGACTGTGAGATGGTTGGCGGTGGTCAGGATGGATCCCTTGACCTTTGTGCACGAGTCTGCTTGGTTGATGAAGACGAAAAGCTGGTCTTCCACACTTATGTCAAGCCGCAAATTCCAGTTACAGATTATAGGTCATATTTTCATTTGATCCTGACTTGGCGCTTGCCCTACTTATCTCAGTTGAATTACTTCAGGTTGCATTGCATGAACGAAGCACCTAATCGGTAATGTTATTTGCAGGCATGATGTGAGTGGCATCAAACCTGAACATCTGGTAGATGCAATGCCACTGAAGCAAGTGCAAGAGAAAATTCAACAGATCTTATACAATGGAGAAACAATCTGGCGAGCTCGTCTGAAAGGAGGAAGAGCAAAGGCTCTTGTAGGACATGGTTTGGATCATGATCTGCAATGCTTGGCAATGGAATATCCCAGTAATCTAATTAGGTATGTAAGGCTTAAGGTATGTATATATAATATATATAGCTTATGTTGTGGTATTCATGGGATATCAAATAACGAGGTCATGATTGTTTCAGGGACACTTCCAAGTACACACCACTGCTTAAGAGTAGCAAAGCCAGCAACTCACTCAAGTATCTCACTCAATCATTTTTAGGGTAAATTAGTACCTTGCAAGCTTATTTTTTGCTACAGGCATATTGATTCTTGGCTTTTTTTTTGCGCACGAATGCTTATGATAGCGCCAAATTGTTGAACAAGATTTGTGGGCAATACACCGATTAAAGAATTGAGGGCATCGGGCACCCTTTTTAAATAAAATTAATGTCAATTAAAGTTTTGAAAAGAATGAATCATGCATTGGGTTAATTGTTTGCATGAATGCTTGGCACTGCAGCTACAAGATTCAAAATGGTGCTCATGATCCATGTGAAGATTGTGTGGCAGCGATGCGTCTTTACAAGAAAATGCGGAATCTTGACCATTCGCCTAAGGAGGACCTGACGGTTGCTGAATTTCATATTGACAATATCTTTGCAAGTTGGAAACAGAAAGATTTGGAGAAAATGTCGCCTGAGACTTTGCTTCAAAATTCACAATCAGATTTCTACTGTTGGTGCTTGGATTCCAAGCGACAAACATGTTAAATTTTAGCCCTTCCTAGAGCCAGTGTGTATTGGAGGTGCGATTGTCTGTACCGCTTATCTTCACCGTCATCCAGTTGCAGTAGGAAACATGACCATTGGAGGAAGGCAAAAACAAAGCAACCTGGTGGACAATGTAAAACATTTTGAGGTTGGGATGTAAACTTAGAAAAGGTAACCATATTGTCCAACCCTTGCTATGTGCATGCTTTTCCCTCACATGGAAAAAGTTTGGCATGCCTGCTACATGCTTGTTTGCTCCTTGTTGGTTATAGAGTACTTCATGCTTGTTTTCTCCTTGTTGGTTATAGAGTACTTTGGTATCACTCCATGTAGGGGAAATCTAATTGAATTTTGTTTTTCCT
>JASDQU010107097.1:99467-117166 GCA_032191745.1 Picea mariana
ACCTTTTCGCCCATCGCGACTTTGAAGCTCAAGGAGCAGCCTCTTCCTATCCCCGAGACGCGAAGTGCCGAAGGAGTCCAAGACCCAAGCCCACAGTATCGTTGAATGAGTTCAGGACCATCAGATCAGAAAGGGATGTGTGGCGCCCAATTAGGCCATCTTGGCATTTCGCAAATCACATCTTTGGAGAGCAAGGATCAACTCCTTCCTATCTACGAACCCCGAAACACCAAAAGCGCCTTTGAGGATAAGCGTAGGATCATGGCCCGTGATCACTTGGGAAATAGAAAGAGTTGTGCAAGAGAGGCCAAAAGCATCGAGTTTAGTCATAGAAGGGATCATCGCGATCTCCAGGTGCCAATCCGATTCGGTCTCAATCCTGGTTCTTTCTTGGAGTAAATGAAGGTGGGAGGGGGTGGTTGAAACCTCTCCTCACTCATTAAGTGTGAGGTATGGAGGATCTGGCAAGTAGTCTGCCCAAGATGGTCTTGTGTGCTAATTTTTTCCAAAGAATCCATGCCAAGTCCTCGACTAGCCAGAGAGGTCTGAACATGCTAACTCGACACTTAATGGCTCAGCTCCCCCCCTTGCAGGATCCATGCACAGTTAAGGTGGCGTCTGACGAAGGATATCCATCCAAGTTTGACTTAAGGGATGCCATGCCTTGGAGGTCTGAGCACGCCTCTGTTAGGAGAATTTTTCTGAGTATATGTACTCAGTTTTTGTATTTTGTTAGGGATCAATGGTTGAGTAAGGCTCCTGATTGTAAAAGATTTAACGAAGCACTGGTTATTTCGGTTATGTATTAACATCTGAGATTTCTTGCCTTATGAATGTCATCTTCTTTCCATGTCTTTGTTTATACTGTATTAGAACAGCTTGGAATTGGAGGATCCAATCGAGTTGTAGCTGTTATAGGATGATGTAGGTTGGATCACTGTAATAGTTGCGTTCTCTCTAGTCGGTCTTGTGATTTTCTCAATGCTGAATGACTGGGAATTAGAGGATCCAGTCAAGTCACCCCTTTAGTTCCTCGAAATTCTGAACCAAGAGGATCTTCTATTTAGAGTTTTTCTTCTACAAACTGTTCAAAGGCCTGTTGCCCGAGGTAGTTTTGCTCACTCTTCTCACCAAGTCTTCCACCTGCTCATTTTACAATCAACCCACTGACTGAAGTTAGATAAATACCTCCTTTGTTCTTTACATGCCAGACCTGGTCCCTAAGCTAGAGTGATTTTTTCCTGGGTCTCTAACCATTTGATCATCCATTAAACTTATCATGACATAAAATTGATGGGCATCGGGCTCTGCTCCTGTCGCAATCTAGGAGTGACTTCTGACGCTAACACTAGGAAGTCTCCTTCTCCAGTGGGCACTAGCCCAATAGGATGCCCTGTCCTTTTCTCCAGACTTGTATTGCAAACTTGTGTATTATCTTTGAGATTTTGACTGATGTATTAGGGATTTTATGCCCATGTTTAATAATATTGATGATGAGATGTGATTGACATTTGTATGATCCATGTGACTGATGAGACTATGGAGGGCGTAGCTTTTGATGTGCAAGACCATGCCTAATGGATAGGTACCATTTGGACCAGTACACATGGGGAGGTGATCAGTTCAGACCTCCATGGGGATGAAGATCCCATCATGGGGCAGAGACAGGACAAAGACAGATCAGGGGATTTGCACCGGAGAAGAAGAGGACGTTCCACTAGAGGCACCCCAACATAGATCGACCTAGGGGGATTGGCCCTTTTTCAGTGGAACATTGGCCTTGGAATGCCTAGGACGTCACCCATCATGACCATGACATCATCCATCATTATGAACGTCTTGGGAGGTAGAATAAGCAGTATTGGCATGTGTGGCAGGTTGGAGAAGCCCAAGGAGGGCTAACTTTTTTCTCCAGGATGCCCCATTTTCCCTAGAAGGGGATAACGTCTCCTTTAGAGGGGCTTCTTATCTATTTTCAGCTCAATTGGGGTTTTAATTTGACATTTTAATGTAAAAATAGTAGGATTTAGTATTTTGGCCTTGTCCGCCTTTTTCATTACCTAAAAAGTAAAATTAGGTTATGGTACTGTATAAATGAAGGATTTTTACCTTCATTTTTTCATCATCTCTCACTCACTCATTAGTGAGGTCTGAAATGTGTGCTATACTTGGGTTATTTGGCTGAAATTGTGAGGCACACTTGTTGAAGGAGGATCTTTTTGGCATAGTTTGGCATTTCTCTTAATTTAAGGTGTTACAACTAGGGTTTGCAATTCTTTTTCTTGGTGATATATAAGTATTTTTCTGCAAAACTCCTTGAATCAATGGTTGTAGTTTCATTTCTTTCATATATTTATGATTTTGTTGAACAAAAAGCATAGGCAACAAGCACACAAGTAGGTCCTTGTCTCATGTCCCCATTGAGGAAATTTTCAGCCATTGATTGAAGAAGGAGAGAGCCTAGTCGTAGCTACACTCTCATCCTCTCTTCATTTTGTGCTAGCTATACCTTTCATAAGATGAGAAGAAGGAGACGCCTCAATTCTAGGTTTTCTACACTTTGGGCCGATTTTTTTAGGGTTTGCTGATAAAGCCTTGCTGCAACAACACTCTACTTCATCAAACCTTATTTTCTTGGTTTTATGCTTCATCATCAGCTAGCCATGATTGTCATTGAGTTAAGGAAGGAGGAGAGAGCACCAAGGCCTAGTTCTCCTACACCAAGATGAGCCTCTCTCCCCTAGGGTTTTGAATTTGAGGCCTTGCCTTAGAAACAACTCAAAGCTTCTCCCTCTAGTCCTTAGCCGTTTTTACTTTTGCCTCCTTTAGCTCTTGCGTCCTTCATTATTTTACTCCATTAACCCTAAGGAACTGATCTAAATACCTCTTGCGTTGAAGTGAACCTGATCAAAACTACTCTCGATACATTGAATGAAACCCTAACTACACTAACCCTAGCTTGTAAAGTAACCCTATTGACTAAGTGTTGTCGTCATTTCTTGATATTAACACCCTTGTGAAGCTAGACGTTTTTTCTTTTTAAGCAATTGAATGGTGATTAAGAGAATTAATTTAATGAAGTGTTGATTTATTACTTTGAATGGCACATTATTCCAGCATTTATTGAAGAAGTGACATAATTTTCATTGTTATTTTATAAACATTGACTTCGTCAATATTTATTGTCAAATTGCTTATATGTTTATCAGATAGTCGTTGATTTATATGAAGTACTAATCCATTGAGCTAGCTTGCACATATTAGTTTTTTGTTTCTTTGTCTCAGGCAGGTATATCTCTTTGGGGGTTTTACTTTATTGGTTGTTTAGCTAGGACTATCTACTTGGTGGTGACTTGTGAGGGGGAATAACTATTTTATTCTGTAATGCTTTGCCTTCTCAAAACCCCAGGTCACTGGGGATGTCTCCCCTGGGCCTTACCACCCTAAAGAGAAAGAACCATCCCATTGTCGTGACATTGAGTGGGATTGGTTCCCGTTACTCCAGTTTGACCTTCAAAACTCAATCCTTTTACCCTTTCTACAAACTGTGTGATAACATTTTGGCACCATTGCCGAGGAACACTGATTCAATTCTCCTCAAGATGACAATTTCGGTAAGCCTTGACTCTAGAGTTTTCATATTTCAAGCTTACTTGGCGGCTCCACTTTGGGTGTTTTCCCTTATCTTTTGATAGTTTCAAGAAAACTATCTGGCGACTCCACTGATGACGAATCCAACTATGAATTCACAATAGCACCCGGGAAACTACAAACCTTTGGACATGAGTAACATCCCGGGATGTCCTCAACAAATTCCCTTTGAATACAGAAATTTGTTCCCTGGATTCACTGGTGGTGATAGAGAGAGAGATGACTATCACATGAGAAACTTCTGGAATTTCTTCCTATCCTACCATGTCGATGATTATGATGAAGACATGGTCATGAAACTTTTCTCTACCACTCTTTATTTCAATGATAAAGAATGGTATGATAACCTCCCCAATGCCAACATCATGACTATGGAGCAATTTGAGGAAACCTTTCTCGATAGATTGGGCATCCAGCTACAAGACATCCCAACACTGTTAGAAGAACTCAAGCATATAAAGAAAGTTGAGGATGAAACTATCAGAGACTTCCAGGATAGATTTGAGAACATGCTATATCAAATTCAAAGTCATCATCCCGAGGAGAGATACCTTGTCCATCTCTTTACTCATGCACTTTTGGGATATCTAAGTTTCCCCCTTGATAATAGAGCCCCAAGGACAGCCGATGAAGCCTATAACATGGCTACAAGGATTGAGGAGAAGATCTCCTTGTCTGGGATAAGATTCCTCTTTACCTCAGGTACTCTCAATAAGGAGAGTTTGTTTTCCCTTGAGAACTTCATTGTTGATTTCCAGGAAGAAGGGGAACAAACCACAGATCGACAAGGGATTGCTAAAGACACAGTCGAGGAGCTGGAACCCAATGACGAAGTATCAACATGTCCTCTTCCTCTTAATGAAGCGATCTACAAGCATTCTCCACCTACACAACAACAAGACGATAAGGTTAGTTTCTTTCCTTTTCAGGATTTTGATGATACCTTGTTTCATGAATCAGAGAGTGATCGAGAAATGAAATCCTCGAACGAAGAGCATATTCCTTGTTGTATAACCAAAGATGAAGGGGAAACTCATGAGGATAAAACAGTAATGCATGTTAAATATACCCAAGTCCTCAAAGCTCTTGCACAAAAAAGAAAAAGTAAGTTACCCTCCTCTCCAAGATTTTGATGATTGTCTACTTTATGATTTGGGAAAAGAGGAGGAAATGGGTGAGCTTTTGAATATTTTTAACCCTCCATGTTATGATACTGATAAAGACATAGTTGATATTGATGAGTTCCTACATGTTGGGAGATGTAGGTGGGATGCAGTTGGCTATGATATGGATCCCATCTATGACATAAGGATTCATCTCCAAGTGTTTCCTTTGCAATTATCACAACAAGTTACTCTTGACCAATGGCAATAAGGAGATGAGATTTTTACCAATTCTCCCCAAACACCCAAGGTTGACCAAGTATCGTATTTTCCTGATGAGTTTCGGTATTGCTATGAGGGATTTGATGAGTACTCCTCCGAGCACTTAGATTTATCCTATGAAAATGACTATCAACCACCACTACTCTCAGATTTTGATAAGAGAAAGAACATTGTTTTCCTAAAGAAGGATTCTCATGACTTTTTCCTCCAGCCACCTGTTATTACTTTACCTTGCTATTTCATTAAAGGTGTAGTTGTGTTGTGGGTGGGAAATCCCCCTATGGACTATCATTAAGGGTTTTGTAGTGCATGCAGAAAATGACCTAAAGTCTCCTACTTCTTACCAACATCCCGATCATAAACCCCATTATTCATATGCAAATACAAGGTTAAAAAGATCAAGTTATTGTACCTTAGTTTCCGTGTTTGATGTCGATCCTTTAACACTTGGTCGCTCCTTGAATGAAAATATCCTCCCAACGATGACCTGCATTCATATAAATACAAACAAAGAACTCCACATGCATCTAATCTATAAACTAATGGGTTAGAGATTCTATCCAAATATAATCAAATTTAAACATTTGAAAACCTCATATGGCGGGACAAGAAAAGTACTTATTTTTATTAATCTCACAAGAATACCTTACAATAGTGAGATCATTCACTACTCCTCGAATCTGGTCTTGGGATCCTCTTCAACTGGGCTCCAACTGCTTTTGTATATGCTTCTCTTCACTCACTAGTTACAAAAGGTTGGGACAACGGGAATGCAAAACCGGGTAGAGTTTCTTTTCTCTTATTTTCTTTCCTTCCAAATGGGACCCCTACCTCTTCTTTTATAGGCTAGAAAGGGCTAGGTATTTGGTCGAGTGACCAGCTATGGGAGGTCAAATGGTTTAGGTAACTTACCCAAAACTGTGTGTTCCATTTTCAACTTTCTATTTTTCGTGTTTTTTAGGTATACGTGGGTTGTAGTGGTTTAGCTAGCGTACACACGCATGTAGTAGTGGAGCAGGGAACATATTCCCTCAAAAGGGGTGTTTTTTAAGAAGTTTTTCAATAGTGGCTTGGTAAAAATTTAAAATGAGATGGCTTGATGCTAGGTAAGTATATCTAGGGCAAGTTAGGGTTATAACAAGTTGGAAAGTATATCTTTTATATTGAGTTTCCTCTGACGCAAACCCTAGAATACAAGGTTTGGTTGAAAGCTACAATTTCAAGTCTATCATTTTTTTGTTTCAACTCTCCCTTAAGAGTTTTCCAGTCATCTTCTAGATCCTTGTCAGTCCCTTCGGAGTGTGAAGACGTCTCAGGTGGCCAGTTTGCAGATTGAGTCGGTGTTCTGAACCTTGGATTTTTTATGACCCCTTCTTGAGGTGGATTGAACACTTTCATCAGAGATTGGCATGGCATGATTTTATCCCTCCCACCCACCTCCATGAGTTATACTTTATGATATTTGATGATATAATATATATTCTAACCCATGACAATTTTGTGCTTGACTTATCACTATTTTGGTTTGTGATGAAGCACAAAGGCAGTTATTGTGGAGCGTTGCTAGATTGGCTTCACTGGTTGTTTGACTACACCCAACATCCAGCTAACAGGTAGGTACAGGTAAGTAGTTTGTTTTACATTCACATTTTTTATTGCTTTATTTTAGTCTATATATATAACTACGTATGTTGGGGTGGAATTGCCACCCCAATTTTGTTACTGATGCTTCTATTGAGATTGAACAGGTTAGCAGGTTATGCCATAGATGTTGAGGTTATTGTGTGATTAACGATGAGCACATGTCCCCAATTTGGAGCCAGATGTTATCCCCCACTTTTAGGGATAACTAGGATATCATGTCTCGAGGCCCACAGGTCCTAGACTTGGAGTATCGAGAGCAGGATTGAATTTAGCATGGCCCTGGAGGGCCCACCTTTTCTTTCTTCCAGTATCTTTATCTTGTCAACATTAGCAACAACCATCCCATCATCTTGGCCCTGTGTCAAAGATGGTTCTTTCTCCATGAGGTAATTAGTCAAGGTATCATGGTATGTGTCACTTTGATTATCAAAACCTTTGAATATGTGCATCTGATTCCTTTTATTTCTAACGACTGCTTGGATATTACACTTTCCCACTTGACCATGTTTGGGGGGATTGACAGGGTGCCCTAGCAAGCCTATGTCTATAGGTTTTTGGTTTGCCACTGGGTGGGATTTCTGAAAATCCATCATCCGCTCCCATCACAACACCACTTTTTCATATTGTTTCCCTCTCACTTATCCCATTCCATTTGTTTGGGCATTGGGTTGACCTATTTTCAGGACTACACGTTATCTCATGGGAAGAAGGGGCTAAAGGCCCAGAATGTAAAAGCAAGCTGGTAAAAGATAAAATCCTAAGAATAAAACCTCGAGATGCTTTGCACAGGGATCCCTGAGAAAGAAATAAAAGGCTTCTCAGCAAGAAACAAAAGGGACCCATAAAAGTAATAAAACAAGACCTAAACAGAGGATAGGGGGTCTCATCATGAGCCAACCTATTAGGTCCATGGGTACCTAGCAGTATGACATTGCCACCAGTGGGTTACCACACCAAGGCAATGACTCTTTGTTGCATCGACAAGGGAAAGGAGGTCTCATCATGAGCCAACCTTCTCATTTCTGTGAAAGTACTTGTGGGTAACGTTTTCACTACTAGTCACCATGTCGGGCCAGTGTCCCCTGATTATCTATTGAACAAAAAAAACAATAAAGAATAAAAGAATAAAATAAAGAAGAATAAAAGGCAAGAATGGGCTTGGAAAAAACACATCCAAGACAGGTACAACTCACCTTCTACAAAGGCACCCACAGGTAACGTCTTTTGCATCCTTGGCCCTTGTTGCACCCACATGATTGGACATCCCCTGACCACATCACCCACTTAGATGGCTTGGATGAGGTCTCTTTCTGGAACTCTCCTTCTCTAGTGGGAACTAGCCTAATAGGATGCCTTGTCCTTTTCTCCAGACTTGTATTGTAGGCTTGTGTAATATCTTTTAGATTTTGACTGATGTATTAGGGATTTTATGCACATGTTTAATAATATTGATGATGATATGTGATTAACATTGTTATGATCCTTGTGACTAATGAGCCTTTGGAGGGCGTATATTTTGATGTTGAGGACCACACCAGATGGACAGGTACCATTTGGACAGGTACACATGGGGAGATGATCAGTTCATACCTCCATGGGGTTGAAGAGCCCATCAGATGGATGTTGAGATCCCATCATGGGGCAGAGACAGGACAAAGATGGATCAAGGGATTTTCACCAAAGAAGAAGAGGACGTTCCACTAGAGGCACCCTGACAGAGCTTGACCTAGGGGCATTGGCCCTTTTTTAGTGGAACATTGGCCTTTGAAGGCCTAAGATGTCACCCATCATGACCATGATGTCATCGAACATTATGGATGTCTTGGGAGGCAGATTGGGCAGTATTGGCACGTGCGACAGGTTGGAGAAGCCCAAGGAGGGATAACGTTCTGCTCCAGGATACCCCATTTTCCTTAAAATGGGCTAACGTCTCCTTTAGAGGGGCTTATTATCTCTTTTCAATGCAATTAGAGTTTTAATTTGACATTTTAATGTAAAAACAATATGATTTAGTATTTTGGCCTTGCTGACCTTTTTCATGACCTAAAATGTAAAATTAGGTCATGGTATTGTATAAATGAAGGATTTTTACCTTCATATTTTCATCATCTCTCACTCACTCATTAGTGAGGTCTGAAATTTGCGTTATACTTGGGTTATTTGGCTGAAATTGTGAGGCACACTTGTTGAAGGAGGATCGTTTTGGCATAGTTTGGCATTTCTCTTAATGGAAGGTGTTACAAGTAGGGTTTGCAATGCTTTTTCTTGGTGATATGTAAGTATTTTTCTGAAAAAATTCTTGAATGAATGGTTGTAGTTTCATTTCTTTCATATATTTATAATTTTGTTGAACAAAAACCCTAGGTGACAAGCACACAAGTAGGTCCTTGTCTCATGTCCCCATTGAGGAAATTTTCATCCATTGATTGAAGAAGGAGAGAGCCTAGCCGTAGTTGCATCTCATCCTCTCTTCATTTTGTGCTAGATGTACCTTTCATAATATGAGAAGAAGGAGATGCCTTAAGCCTAGGTTTTCTACACTTTGGGCCAATTTTTTTAGGGTTTGCTGATAGAGCCTTGTTGTAGAAACACTTCACTTTATCAAACCTTCATGTCTTAGTTTTATGCTTCATCATCAACTATCTGTGATTTCCATTGAGTTAAAGAAGGAGGAGAGAGCACCAAGGCCTAGTTCTCCTACACCAAGGTGAACCTCTCTCCCCCAGGGTTTTGACTTTGAGGCCTTGCCTTAGCAACACCTCAAAGCTTCTCCCTCTAGTCCTTAGCCATTTTTACTTTTTCCTCCTTTAGCTCTTGCATCCTGCATTAATTGACTCCATTAACCCTAAGGCACTGATCTAAAGACATCTTGCGTTGAAGTGGACCTGATCAAAACTACTCTCAATACATTGAATGAAACCCTAACTACACTAATTGTAGCTTATAAACTAACCCTATTGACTAAGTGTTGTCGTCATTTCTTGATATTAACACCCTTGTGCAGCTAGATGTTTTTTCTTTGTAAGCAATTGAATGGTGATTAAGGGCATTAATTGAATGAAGTGTTTATTTATTGCTTTGAATGCCACATTATTCCAACATTTATTGAAGAAGTGAGATATTTTTCATTGCTATTTTATAAACATTGACTTCGTCAATATTTATTGTCAAATTGCTTATATGTTTATCAGATAGTCTTTGATTTATATGAAGTACTAATCCATTGAGCTAGCTTGCACATATCAATTTTTTGTTGCTTAATCTCAGGTAGGTATATCTCTTTGGGTGTTTTACTTTATTGGTTGTTTAGCCAGGACTATCTACTTGGTGGTGACTTGTGAGGGGGAATAACTATTTTATTTTGTAATCCTTTGCCTTCTCAAAACCCCAGGTCATTGGGGACGTCTCCCCTGGGCCTTACCACCCTAAAGAGAAAGAACCATCCCATTGTGGTGACATTGGGTGGGATTGGTTCCTGTTACGCCAATTTGAGCTTCAAACCTCGAGCCTTTTACCCTTTCCACAAACTGTGCGATAACAGAACTAACTAAATCTTGAAATATGGAGAAGATTCCTCATGAAGATGTGCATTACTAATGTGGGCCCTTCTTGGGATTCATGTCCTACATCATAAATGTATTATCTATCATCTGCTAGATTAGAGACAACCAATACTTTTGAAATGAGGATAGAGGGAGACCACAAGGCTAAGAGATGAAAAAAACATCCCAATTCACTTTAAGGACTCAATCCAAAACCAAATCAAAAGACTCTATGAGACCTCTCGACTGAAGAAATCATTATTATTTCTATGAGCCCAACCTTAATGACAATCCAAGAGAACCTGTGACGAATAACTAAAGAGAATAAAATTCCACCTTCAACGCTACAATCCATATCATCAATTTTATTACACTTCCCTTTGTGCATGTTATAATAAGGATGGGGTACAAAGGTTGAGGATGGATTTATTTCCCATCCTATCACCTTAATTTTAACATGCCACTTGTCAAATAGCTCTAATTTCATGGTTAATATATGGTTTATGAATCTTAATTTCATGGGAGGTAAGACATGTTGTGATCCTCCCTATTTATACTGAGCATACCAACTTTTAATGGAACAACCTCATTTTTTTCAAGGTTATCTAGACTATTAAATGCCACTTCTCGCCACCCTTGAACTGTATATATGGATAGGCACAAATTTTAAGACTTCAATTGTATTTTCATTTGTTGAATTAGTATTGAGGAGTTCCCTATTACAATTGATTTGTTATTCCTCTTTATTTTAGAATCTTTAATCCTTGGTACAATCTCAACACCTTATCTTTATTGTTGGTCTATTCTCCTAACCCTGTGTGTGTAAACATCTTAACATCACTCTTTACATCACTATAAGCATGGGTAGAATTCAAATGACTCCACAATCAAGATGAACTACATTTAAATTCAACCCTAGCTGAGTTGTAACAAAGAAGTTAATGTGAAATCGTAACTTTTCTCTCTGTAAAATTTAATGTGTTAAGTCAACTTCAGGAGTAGTTAGTTAATCATCACAAGTCCTTTACATGAAAATACACATGTAATAATATTTGCATGGAAACATTTTTTTAGAATAATGAAAGTGAACTTCAAAAGTTTAAAGAAGTTTTGATTATTATTTTTTTTTAGGAAAACAAATTCTATACCATGAAATTTTCTTACTTCAATATTTTTCTAAGGGAAAATGATAGTATACCATTGAAAAAGATACAAAGAATATATAGTCATATAATTTTTTTATTAGACCTTATATGAATTTGATAAGCTAGTTTAGAAAAACAATATATTATTTGGAATAACATAAACAATATAGTAGTTTGAATAATATAATTTTGAGATATTTGAGCGATCTGATCGTACTTAATGGTTTTTGAAATTTATTTTTTATGGCTTCTTTCAAAATTTTGATAGGGACATGTCATTGTATATTTTTCATTTGCAAAAAAAAAAAATAAGTTAAAAGGTGAACCAATTCCATTATTCTTTTAAATTTTTTTTATAAGGGAAAGTTTTTTCCCTTATTCATTCATTTTTTTAAATTCTAATGATATGAATCTTCTTAAAATAAATTAAAACCCTTCAAGTTTAAATTTCATATACAAAGTTCTCATCAACAAAGTGAAATTATGCCATGTGACAAAATTTCTAGGAATTTGGAATTTTTTTTAATAAAAACATGATTAAATTTATCCATTTTTAAAAAATCTTCTCTTTAAATTATATATCCTTACACATAAACCACTTACATAAAATATATAAAAAAAAAAATCACTTACATAAAAGAAAAGAGAAACCAATATGAAAAATGACATTTATACTTTAAAAAATTAAAAAAAAAAAGTCAATACTAAAATATCATTCTTTATCCTTAAAAAAATCATCATATACATGTATTTTACTTACAAAATTAAAACACATTTCTTTTATCTTAAAAAATATATTTTTAAGCTTTTTGAAATGGATGGTCAATTCTCTTAAATTCCCTATCCTTACATAATATGGGACACTAACGGACTATATTGTTATACATTCTCTCAAAGGAGGCCACATAGCATGTTGTACAAAGCGTCATTATTTTTCTCTATAATGTTGCCATCTGACACTATATGCATGTTCTTTACCTATATAATGTTGTCATATGACACTATAAGCATGTTTTTTACTTATAAAATAAAATTTCATTGGCTCATCATGTTATAAAAATAAAAATAAAATAAAAATAAAATGTTACTTTCTCATCATGTTGTTAAAATATAAAAAGTAGGAAATTGTTTTTTTCTAATTTGCAACTAATCCTTTCCCAAAAAAAAATTCAAAATAAACTTTGATTTTTTTTTAAATTTATTTATTTAATTTAAATTTTTAAATAAAATTATTTGACTACTTATTAACTTAACTCCTTATTTATATCATTAATAAAGATTTAAAAATAGAAATAAATATTATAGTAACCTATATGAGAATCTAAGTCTATAACATGTATCTAATGGTGCACTAAAGTCTAGTTGTTTTTTTTTAACTTTGTGCTTTCCACCAACAAAAAACAATCTACCTCTATAGTGGATTTTCCTAGCTTATGGATTCTAACTGTTAGGAAATATTCTTTCATTGATAGTTCAATGCATATGATTTGAGTATCCATTTGGAACTCCATTATTGGGTGATTTCACTTGGATTTAAATTATCTATGGTTCAATGGCTAGGAGGATGAGGAAAGCTAAGGTTATGATTCTCATTCTTTGGCTTGTGTACATCATGAACGAGATAGATTCCCTGGTTCTGTCAAGAGTAAGAGAGGATCAACTCTACCATGTTCGAAGAGATTCTTTATGACAATTCTGGAAACTTCTTAGGGTTCTCATGATTGTAAAGGAGAACTAAAAGTTCGGGTTAGCTCTAGCAAAAACTCTTTGAGGGTGCTACTCAATCCCTCATGGTAATGCTTAAACTCAAATTCAAGGTAAGGGAAATAAATTTAGGTTTGTATTACCATACCTTTCTAGGTTCTGAGTAAAGAATTAATATGGTATGCAACTTCAGGTCGGGGCTTCTTACTTCTCAAGGACTTGGTACCTATGATTTATTGAGGCTCTGCTCATGATTTGACATTAAAGAATAAAATATACATCTAAAGAGTTAAATTTATCATCCTCTTCATTAAGTTTTTCTAAATTGTGTTTAAGAAGGTAAAGAGTTCTGGATGATATCCAAACTATTAACATATCTTAGAGTGCTAATTATTTTGTCAATAATTCAAAAAAATAAAACTAAGAAACAATTATTTCTAATATTTTGATCCCTTTTTTTATATATACTTAACCATATGCAATTTTGATCATTTGATTTTGGTTTAGTTTTAGTTTCCATTATTCACTGTCAATTTTAGTAATATCCTTCACAAGCATTCAAATAAGTTTCTCATTATGATTTCCTTTTAGTAGTTACAAGATCGAAATTAAAATTATTTTAAATATTAATGATTAGTTAAACTATTATTTTAAGTAATCAATATGAAAAGAGTATTTTCAATTTTGTTTAGGTTCAAAATTATTTAGATATAAATTTTGTGTGTATATGTATGAGTGATTTTTAAAATTTTATAAAAACAAAAAATCAATATAATATAAATCTATGATCCTCACCCACTAATAAGTTTTTTTCTATGGTATTAATATACACATATATTAAATAGCTTTTATACTTATCCCTTTTCTCCTTCACACATATTAATTTTAATTGTTATCCAATATAGTTATAACATAGTTTATCTTTTGTATTTCGTGTATTATGCATGGCATTATACATTTGTTGTAATTTTCTAATTCAAATAGTAAGGACTAAGATGCTTCTAACTTTTGTTAATACATTAAAGAAAAAAATCTTATTGATCAACCGTTTTCATTATTTTAACATTATAATCCAAAGTAAAGTAGCACCCTATGTAAGATTCATTACTTATTATCATGACATTAACATTATTTATAAAATTTATAATTCTATAGTTACATTATTATTAAGATTGTTAATTTTATTTTCATAAAATATATTCATAAAAAGTATTTTATGATGTGAGTGTGTCTTAAAATAAACTTTTTACTTCCATAAATTTTAAACAATAATATTTTATGATTTTAATTCTTCCAATTCACTTATTCTAAAATGTCTACTAATTTATTAGTAAAATAAATTTCTATATAACTTTTTAATATAATAATTATTAATCCACTAATTTGATAGTCATTATTAAGAATCATTGAATTCTTACATTCTAAAAAGTATAAAAATCTTCCTTATTTTATATAAAAGAACAAAAAAAAACAAAAGTCAATGCCAATGAATCTTTCCCATTTTCATCTTCCTTATTTTATATAAAAAAACAAAAAAACAAAAATCAATGCCAATGAATCTTTCCCATTTTCACTCTTAAAAAGATAAGATGAAAAGGAAAACCAAAAATTCTATATTCCTCTTAAATACATTGGATAGAATCAACTTTGTAGTTAACTACATTCTTATATATTCTTATACATTTTTATATATTCTCACCTCTTATTATTGAAACGAAACAACATAGACATAAAACAACATAAACAAGACAAAAGTCAATGCTAAAGAATCTTTCATATTTTCACTCTTTTTACTTTTGAAAAGATAAGATGAAAGAAAAACCAAAAGTTCTATATTCTTCTTAAATACAATGCATAAAATCAACTTTGTAAAAAACTACATTATTATACATTCTTTCAAAATAAAACTATATTATTATATATTCTTTTACCTTTTAATTAGTGAAAGAAGCCATATCTTTTTTCCTACCATTTTTTTTTATATGTCATTATATACATCTTCTTTATTTAGATAATATGAGAAACAATCCCTTCTCCCTACAATGTTGTTATGTATATTCTTTTCCTATAAAAGTAAAAGTAACATTTATAAGCCTTTTGAAATGGATGATAAATTCTCTCATGCAACTACATTATCATACATACATTTTCAAAGAGGAGGCAACATAGGAATGCTTTAGAAGGCACCATCATTTCTCTCTAAAATGTTGTCATGCCACCATATGCTTATAAAATTAAGATGGCATTTTCTCATTGGGAAAGTAATAAATATATTACTATATGCATCTCTTCACCTATAAAATGAGGAGGAAACACAGGCATGTCTTACATGTCACCATCCTTTCTCCTTAAAAAGTTGTCATGCCACCATATGATTTTAAAAAATAAGATGTGATTTTCTCATTGGGAAAGTAATAAATATATTACTATATACATCACTTCACCTATAAAATCAAAATGCCATTTGCTCATATGGAAAAGTAATAAGTATAAGATTTTCGAAATGGAGGGGAAAGTAAGATTCCTTTAAAGGCATGATAAATACTTCGGAAGTAAGACACTAATAAATGGAATTGGATTAATTACAAATTTTGGTACACTATTATATGGAATTGGATTAATTATAAATTTTGGTTCACTATTATATGGAATTGGATTAATTACAAATTTTGGTACGTGGATATAAGTATTTTTATTAAGTGTATTATAATTAAAATTTAATTATTAAAAAAAATAGAAATGATAAGGAAAAATTAAATTTTCATTTATGTAATGTTTGAAAAAATATTTATTTAATTATTAATTTTGAATAAAATTATTTAATTGTTTATGGATTTAAATTATTATTTTATTATTGATAAAATTTTAGAATTAAATTCTTAGATGTTCCTAGATGGGGTGCCATGCCAATTTTAATGTGAGACGACATGGTGAAAGAGTGTCTGGCCACTTGGTGGATCCACTCTCAAGGCGGGCACATGGAAAACTCTTCCTACCACCTTAAAGGAAGGACCATTAAGGTGCTTTGTTTGTTTGTGCATGTGAGACAAACCATGGACTTCAAGGTACCATCGACGAGAGGGAAACTAATTACAGAGTTAATTTGATTGATCCACGAATGGAAGTTGATGGCATTGACATGCGAGGGATTTATGAAGCAAGATTCAAAAATGTTGGTTCACCCTCGAGGCTCAACTTACTATGGCTCTACTGGAGGTTGGAAGAGGTTTTGAAGGTTTCTCTAACTGGTGGCATTAGCACCATTCCTCTCTCTATGTTGCAATCTAGGGAACAATGTCAAGTTCGACGAGGGTGAGGGACTCTTTGGAGGTCGAAAATGTGGCACAATGGCCAACCCACTTCTGCTAATAATGTGGATAAGGAAAACATTATTTTTCTAGTTGAATATGTTGAGAAGCATGGAGAACCAGACCATCGGTTGGTTGGGTCATTCGTGCAACCTTATTCGAAGGATGCTTTGGTTTGAGGATGTTAGGTGGAGTGGTTGGATGAAGATAATGTGTCTATTAGCATAATTGAATCTCATTTTGGTCTCGTTGGAGGGGTCTCACTCTTAGGGGGAGAATCCCTTTCTCTCAGCCTTTGAAAACACCATTGGTGGATGACCATTCAAGTGCAAAGTCCAAGAAATTTCGCTTGGAAAAGGACCAATTAAATCTTATCTTTGAGGTTCAAGTGGAGATTGCGGACCTTATATTCAAGGTGGAGAAATTGGACAATAATCTCTCCCTCATACTTACCCTCTGCTCTCACTTGGTGCTTGTCCATCCCATTCAGGATATGCCATCCCAAGGTGTGGTCTTCCTGGACATAACCATTCTTCTTCAAACATGCCCAAAGGTAATCCTTACAAGAGGAAAGGATCACAATACAATCAATAATGGGTGCTCACCTAATCTGAAATGGATCTGGACTAAAGATTGGATAAGAATCTATACCTGCAACATAGATTGGTGATGTGAATTCATTATCTAAGCCACATAAAAAAATACAAGTTTATGTGGAATAAGCCAAATAATGATGCAAGAGAAAGTTTAAAGAAAAACAATTAAAATTCCAAGGAAATGGATATGAGAGAATGTTAATGAATGGGAAGTGAAGAGCCATGGCGATTATCCTTCCGACCTTACCCACTATATCTCCCTATTTCTTCACTCTCTCTCATAAACAAAGGGATTTTGGACACAAAGGAGGAGAGAATTGTAAAAACTTGCAGACTTGCATAAATAAGAATAATGAGCACCATTCGACTGGTTTTCCCAATTGGGTTCCATGGTAAAGAAAAATGCATGCCTTAATGTGTGTTTCCTCTATGTGATGTGGTTATGTTTTCTATTGTGTTTAATTGAAGCTTGCTAATTAACTCTAATGGTTTTTATGTACCTTATTTGATTGGAGGAAGATTTATTTGTTGCATATTATTCTATTGTAATATGTGAGAGGTTCTCACAAAATATTATTGTTTAAATGGTTCTTACCCATTGCAACTATTAGTTAATATCCACAGTTCAATACACTAGGAAAGGGAATATCCATGGTCAACTTTCCATATTTATTGGAGAGCTTGCTAAAACATATTTCTCTCTCTCTCTCTCTCTCTCTCTCTC
>JASDQU010107097.1:128256-140559 GCA_032191745.1 Picea mariana
GCTACTTTTACCCCCTAGGCCTTTAGCCCCTTCTTCCCACAAGACAAAGTGTAACCCTGAAAGGTCATCATAATGGTCGGACTAGGGGAATGGGATGGATGTGTGGGGTATAAGATGTAAATATGAAAAAATGGTGGGAGTGGACGATGGCTCTGCAAATCCCCCTTGGTGGCAAACCAAAACCCATGAATATCAACTTGCCAAGTCACCCCATCAATCACCTCAACAGTGGTCAAGTGGATTAGTGTAAGATCCAAGTAGTCATCAGAAATGAAAGGAACCTAATGCATATATATGAGGGTTATAACCATCAAATATGACACATACCATGATACCTTGGACCAATTACCTTATGGAGCAAGAGCCCTCTCCGATGCAAGTCCAAGCTGGTGGTGATGGAAGCTGCTGCTGCTGATAGGACAAGTTTGGCGGAGAAGAAAAAAGATGGGTCCTTCAGGACCATGCTCAAGTTAATCCTGCTCTCGGTACTCCATGTCTAGGACCTATGGGCCTCAAGACATGATCTCCTAGTTATCCCTAGATATCGGGGATAACAATCCCAAAGCGAAGGTGGTTTGTTTTGGTCTATATTGTGTTTTTTCGGCCAATATTTTTCAGCCCGTTGTAAACTAATGACACTTAAGGAATCAGAGTTGTAATCAAATCCAGGTTAACAGAATAGGTTTTTGGATGCTATGGAATACATAAATATTGTATTGTAAACAATGAAGTTAAACAATGAGATAGATAGAGGAGTGTCTCTCGGTTAGGCTGATTTTCCCAATTAATTGTTTCCAAAGTAAATATTTGTGTATTGAGTGTGTGCCATTGTTATTTCATGTGTTTTAGATTATGTTAGAATTTCTTTTCTTGCACAGTTTTATCAAACTCTTCAATCCTTTCATGCAAACAAACTTGTTGGTATATAGCAAACAGAGGCTAACTATTAGTTAAAAGTTTTACCCATTGCTCCTAAGTGATTCTCCTTCAACAATGGAGTATAATAGAAGATCCATTCCAGCCTTCTTATGCCATGTGTATATTTTATTGTTTCTATTTAGAGGGATGGGGTGTCAAATTAGATAGAGGCATATAGTTGTGTAGGGCATCTACAGACAACATGCATGTTTTAGATTTAAAAAGGTGCAACTCCCAATGCATGAAGAAACTTTGCATGAAGATTTTTCTATTCCTGGAAGGCACGGTTCTCATTGGAGTTAAGTTGTATTGCATGTGGAGGTTGTTCTATATTTAGCAGGGCACATAACCCCATATTATATAGGTGCATCAATGAGAGATATTCTTGCATGCTTGCATGTATTTTCCTCTTTTGGAATTGGGCACACTTCACTAGGTAGGCAAACTCATGCATGAGGATGCATTAGGGTTAGTGTTTTAACTTTTTCAATGAGTCACATCACATGGGTGGCTACGTTTTATTGTAACCTCTCTTTTCTCAGTTTATAAGAGAAAGTGAGGGTGGTTCACTGATACACAAAATTTAAGAGCTAGATAATCCAATCTTTGAGAATATTTCTCTTGTAATTCTTCTTTTTCAGGAGTAGAGTTGTGTGATTTAGGAACATAAATATGTTTGTTTTCATACTTTCCAGAGTTTTGAATTATGCAGATTTAATATATTTTAGTTTTTTGTCTTGATTTTATTTTCGTATGCAGTGTCCATACTCTTGAAGATTCCATACAAAATCTAGATCTTAAGGATAGACAGATTTGTAGTTTTGATAGGAGGTTGAGTAATTTACAGTTTTCTAGTTGTATAGTTTATTCTATGAGTGCAAATTTGTGTAGCTCGAATAAGATTAACATAAGTCCTCCATATGCAATGGAAAAAGAAAAGGAACTCATGTATATCTTTTAAGAATGTGGCTTTGTCAGATCCTTATGGAAAGGAATGTAGTTATGTTGGATCCATATGAAACGAGTCAGGACATTTATCTTTATTTCTCCTCTCTATTGTTGTCTCTCCAACTAGGCTCAACTCTTTTGACTTACTCATATTTTTGTTCCTCAACTACTCGACTCTTCTAGGTGATATACCTAGACTAGAAACCATCTCTTGCTCTAATCCATTTAATATAAATCTGCCTTTGAATGTAGTAAATGTGATTGGGGGAGTATGGTCTTCCATAAGTTGTTGCATGTATTAGCAATTCAGATCATTGTTAAAAACCATGTTAAATTAAAATTATAGATTATGTGGCTCTATCAAATATGATGTCTCCCATTGCATGGATTCACAGAAGGGAGCAAAGCCTCTTATTTTACTGAACATATCATTTTCATCAGTTTGTAATATAACACAATTTTTCCCAGAGAGAGAGAGATGTAACCTCTAGAGGATGGAAAAATATGAACCTTGTGGGAAAAATTGGAAGATGAGAAAATTTATCCTCCAATTGTAAAGTTTCTTAAAACAAGTAAAGGGAGATATTACCAATAAAAAAAAGGCATTAGAAGTTTGAAATCAGAGATATCATTATCAGTCAAGGTCATAGAGTAAAATAAATCCATTTTGTAAATTCCTGTCTAAACTCAGAGATATCATTATTAGTCAAGTTCACATAGTAAAAGAAATCCATTTTGTAGATTCCTATATAGTTTCATAATTAGAAATGAAATAAGAAGTCAACATCAAGCCACAATTGTTGCAATTAGAGAAATCGTCAAAGAAAATCCCTGTCATTCGAATCAATCGTCTTTAAATGAAAACTATAAGCAATAAAAAATCCATAGGAAAGAATATTAAGAACTTTTCATATGCAAGCACCTCATACATCATGTTGTTAATGTACATATATAATTTTACTGATTTTTCCATAATAGTGGACCTATAGACATTAAAAACGCATCCCTTAGGGGCTTCAGCACATGGTATCTTGATCAAGGAAGAGGTCCATTAAGTATTTTAAATCACCATAAATATTAGATCTCCCTAAAGGCCAAGACATGACTCAATAAGCTATTATAATCATGACATATTCTATATACTAATAAGAATGATACTCTTTCATTGGGAGATTCTTTAGCTGTATTGGGAAGACAAGCATTGGTGCTAAGGGGGGAGAGAGACATATGTGGAAATCATGTTATCACTTTGTAATTTCTCAGGCTGAAGGAGAAATGGACAAAGGTAAATATTTTACCATGTTTACATATTATAACTCTTTTACATGCCACATTACAACCGTTTGGTTTGACCAAAACTAAAAAAAAATCGAAATTTTGCCAAATACATAGAAGCGTAGCAACCACCACAAATGGGTTGCACCAGGAAACAGCTGGGTCGCACCAGTTTAGGGTTTTTTTTGGCCAACTTTTAGGAGTCCATTTGGAATTGTGGAGACAAGGTCAAGTATCCCCACGTGTCTACTTTCCAACGAGCCATCAAACTCGAGAAAATACCCATGGGAAGGCCTCCAAAAGATGAATTTTCCAACCTTACTCAGAAGGGTTGCATCGTTGGTCGCACTGCACAGAAGGGTCACACTGAAGGGTCGCACTGCTCAGAAGGGCTGCACAGAAGGGTCACACTGCTCCCAAATGCGAAAAAAAACCTCTTTTTTTACAGATTTTTATCCTTTTGAGTTTACACGATGGTGTCAAGGATATCTTGAGATACCTAAGAGTGAAAATGATTTAAAAAATAACCCATCTTACCCTATTATACTTGGTGAAAAACTACAACTTTAAGAAGATTTTTCCTTTTACACTTTTTATGATACAAGTGATGAATAAAAGGAGATTGATCAGAGTTAATAGTGATTTTGTAGAGTGAAGTTGATATTGATTAGATATGAAGCATTCAAAGTTAGATTCCTTATAAAATTTGAAGTATCCTGTCCCTAGGCCTTTGCAATGACAGGTTGGCAACTTGGATGCTTGGTAGAGCCAAAGCACTCTGTTTAAGCTTGTGCTATAATCTAGAGGCAGGTTTGTTGGATGACTGAAAAACATACATTCATCTTCAATAAATTTATGACATACTAGTTAAAATCATTTTAGACTACCTTCCTATTTTAACCACTCCCTTAATCTTCATTTCCTCCTTCATGGTCCTGACCATATAATGCTTTATCATAAAATTACATTCTTCATGTACATTTAGGAACTGCTAAATATAGGCTTCTGTTGGAATGTCCTTGGTACTTATAGACCGCATCAGGTGCTAGCAGTATTCTCAGAAAGCAGGGGTTGGTGCTATGGGCTTGGGATATGCTTGTAGTGAAGCAGTATCTACCATGGTCAAAGAATATAAGGAGATAAGAGACTTCTTAGTACAAATATTGCAAACCTTGGAGGGTGTTAAATTATCAATGCCTAAGGTATGCTTCATTTTGCTTGAACACATGTCCTAGATTATTTTCACTTGAAATATTGTATTTTCTTATCACTTGTAAGAGCAACTTTGAAATGTTTTGATAAATTATTTTCTTCTGATGAAGGGTTCCTTTTATTTATTTCCCGATTTTAGTTCCTACTATGGAACTGAAGTGGAAGGGTTCGGTGTTATCGATTGCTCAGAAGCTCTCTGTTGTTTTTTCCTAGAGAAGGCACAGGTATGTGTAATTGTCAATAGATACTTATTTTTTTCTTTTCATTATAGTGCAGAGACCATTCAGAGTTGATATAGTTATCTAGTATCATTTCACTCATTTTTACATGGCCAGGAGTTGGGGAAAACATAGTGTTGTCTTAAATTTATATAACTTGCAATTTTAGTATTCTCACTACTATTGTCTATTATTTATTAGGTGGATGATGTGTTTAAGCTTGTCATAAATGCAGGTTGACCTTGTCCCAGGATACACCTTTGGAAATGATGAGTGCATTCGTATTTCATATGTTGCATCCCTTGACATTCTTAGAACAACCATAAACAATATGGAGAAGTCCTTGTTGCTTATGCGCCATGTTTCTACAGCATCTAAGGCAAGCTAACTACTAAGTAATATTTAGTGATTATGAAGGGAAATAATATTTCACATTCTTGGAATTATATTCTCACCATATATCTTGAAATGGCCTGAGTGGCCAAACTTTCTCTATAAAGAATACTATAAAAAAATGTCCAAGTTTAGGTATAAGTTGAATTGAATGTTTCATCCTTCTCAAGGTGTCAAAAATTTGTTATTTTTGTTATATGTATTCATTTTAGCAATGTTTGTAGTAAAATTCAGTTTCTTGATTTGGTGAGTAAAGGTCCAATTAGGACCTGGGCTTCTAACCTCCTGTTTGAGATGATTGTGTAAGAAATTCTATTAATGTCACTTTTATTATGAGATAACAAGTTGTCGATTGCTATGCCCATTTTATACAATGATTGATGCAACTTTATATTTGATATATAATACATATTAAATATTTATATCCTAAAATGAAGGAAAAGACAAAATGCAGGGAGAACCAAACCAGTTCTCTCCATACAAAGCTTTAGTGGAAAGATAGAAAGAAAATAGCAAGGTCACAACAAAACATTTTATCCTGTATAGGTAGACTACTATATTGTGTGAGATTTTTGAATACTGTGACATTAAAAGCATAGGGGCTCCAGAACTAGACTCAAATGATAAAAACTTCTAAGTCACCATAACCAGGAGGGTTTACTACCAGAGGCCGAACAAAGATAAAGAGAAGAATAGTCAGAATAATAACCAATAACCCGAATTAAAGCATGTCCAAACAAAACATGAGTTAAGAAATGAAAAAATGAAACCCGATACAAGGGCAACGCATTCAACTTAGCTTAGCTAGAAACTAACAAAAAACCATTGAGGACATAACATGGGATTAGGTAAAGAAACTCTGAAACAATGATACTTGATATGGTTCCATGTATATTTCATGATCCTCGAAGATGAGTTTGGGACTTAACCATAAATCACATTTTACTTCATCTTCAACAAGGTAATACAAGTTTGGGATTTAACCAGAAATCACTTTTTACTTCATGTTCACCAAGGAAAGACAAGTTTGGGACTTAATTAGAAATCACTTTTTACTTCATGTTCACCAAGGCAAGACAAGTTTGGGACTTAATCAAAAATCACTTTTTACTTCGTGTTCACCAAGGCAAGGTTGGGGATTTTCTAGAACTGGCCTGATTGGCTGAGAGTTATGCTGACGACATTTAGCTGAGCACTTACATCAACATTGCATTCAAATAAATTGGATTCAACTAACATTCTTTTAGAATTTTTTGACAGAAGTTTAAGTATCTTACTATTGTCCATTGATGTCTTTAAGACATACTTAATGACTTGAGATAAAACAAGGGATCCCTAGTTGTCCCATGGAAGGTTAGATGCTTCCAAGAGCCCCATTGGCCTATAATTTAAAATATAAAATGGAAAAAGTGAAGGTTTGGCTTACAGCTTAAATTTTTTTACTGCAACATGTTGGGTGCAAGAGAACATGGTAACCTTATGATATGGATACTTGCACTAGATTCAGCAATATGGTTGTATTTCAGTGAAGTCTTACATCAGATTTTTATCCTGCACAAAAAATTAAAAGACTTAAAAAAAATTTATCCACCCTCCTAACTCTTATCATTCCTTTTTCACTGCCCCTTAAATTTTGTCCCTAGTCCCCAACTATATCGAAGCATGTCCCTATGTCCCTCCATTCTTGAACCTTGGTGAGAATATAGGATGTTCCACCATTACATGAGCTTAGATTTACTTAGGATAGACTCTAGTCTTTTAGAGTAGTTGTAAAATTTCCTTCATTCCCTGATCCACCATGAGCTGTTTTGAAATTTGAATAATAGCACAAATTTATTGCAATCATAGTAATGGACCTCTCACTTGACAAATGTCTACAACAGATCCATTGATATTTTGTTCACAATCAAGGTGTAACATGATACTAGCTGTTACAAAATAGTGTTTTCAAGGTCTAAAGAATGAGAGCTAACTTGGCTATATTGATTGCTTGGAAAATCCATGCGATTTGAATTCCCTCATTGTGAGTCTCATGTAATCAAATAATTTAAAGGAGTTAATTTTTTCTAAATCTATATAATTAAGAATATCGTTGATACATGAATTAATATATGAATCCATAAAACTATCTTATGATTGTCGTTTGTACCTTGTTAAGACTTTCAAAGAACCATGAACTAACTGTCAAGTTACAAAACAGAGCATTGTTCTAATTTTACCAATATGATTCATAATTATTTTCTATGAGGCAACATACTGAGATGAAGGACCAGGTAAATACCTATCAAGAAAAACATAAACCCTGGTAATTATTCACTGCCAAAGCCTCGCGTGACACCTTCCGAGCAGGTTGGGATAACTGTTACAAATTCTAATTTTCGTTGCTCTGAATAGGCGGCTCCATCAGCAACTCACAAACCAGACAAGTAACAAAGCTCTGATTTTAACCCAATGCATATATGGGCAGATTCCATACAATTTATACCAGGTAGGAGGGCCAAAATGCTTTCAGAAATCCCATTGTTCTTTGGAAATCGGGCAAAGGGAAGATTGTAGCTACCTAGTGCCCATACCCCAAAATTGGGGTGAATTAAACCATAAACCCTGATTTTACCAATGGCAAGGTGAAGAAGCTATCATAAATTCCCATACTTTTAGAAATTTGGCTAATGGAAGATTTTCCTCCAAATTTCAGGGGAGATATATATATTTTTTTCTCTATCCCTCCTAAAACCATAGGCTAACCTAGTACACAATTTTTCCCCTAAAATAAATTACGGGCTAATGATATAAGTTTTAAAAAATCACTCTAATACAAAAACTTCTCCCAATAAAAAATTGGAGGCCCCTTAATTTCACCCATGAGAGAAATTTCTCCCCTAAAATCATCTATGGTGGAGATTTAGGACAAAGGCTATGTTCCAGGTATTTAGGTTTAGCAACTTCTGTGGTATATGCCACCACTGAGTTTTGTCGATTAACTGAGTGTACCATTTTGCAAAGTCGACATTGTTGAACTCCATGTTCTCTTGATCCAGCCTTGCATGCCATGGATCAAACATTTTTGCAAGGTGACCTTTGTCCCTTGGTGCCAACTATATTCCCATGGGTGGCTTCCATTCCCACATTGAAAACGATACTAGTAGGTAGCCATATGTGAAATTTTTGCCTTTCGCCTGAGATTCCTCATAAGAAACCAAGATTTCTTGTAGTAGGTATTTGCACCAATTGAATATGGCTCCATTGGCGTAGAAGTTGGCTACCGAAAGAGCATCTAGGGTGCATTCTCCCTTGTAGTATGAGCACATGATCTTTCTTGCAATTACATAGTAGGTTGTCTAGACTGTTTCTGGAATGATTGGGTCAATATTCTCTATTCTCCCACCTCTCTGTGTGTGGAAATTTTTGTATAGGATAACTTTCCCTTTCTTCTTCCCATGCTTTCTCGGGCCTTGAAATATTTTGGACACATCCTCACCCTCAAGAGATAATCCGGTGAGCTGGTGGATGTCGTTTGCATGAATCCAATATATTTGGTTGATCCATAAAATTTTGTTGTGCACTCGACTGATCAAAAAGGTTTTGCACCGCATAACCTCGCCAGTGGTCCCAAACACCGGTAGATCCTTGAGGTGCATAATTCTGGAGTTGAACAGGTTGATGAACTTTGGCTTTGAGATAAACTACATGCCTCCTAGTGTATCCAGGACCAAGTCCTAGAACACGGTAATGTTCATCTGTGGAAATAATACTTGGTCCATCAGATCAAGGTCCAGAAGTTTCACTTGCTGCATCTCCCCCATGTCATCCCCGAAGATCTCGATCCTAGGAACATATGCCTCATTTGGGATTGCTTCTTTAGGAGATGAACTTTGGCCTCCTGATTCTCTCAACATTCTATCTTTGAAATAATGATAAGGTGGGTTATTTGGGGTCGACTTCGTGTCAGGGGAACGAAAATATATCAGGGTATACACGATTGTAGAAAATTCAAAATCAAAGGGTAGCTAACAACAAATAGTGATTATCGCTCCGACCATTTATGGGATATTATAAATGGATAACTAGAAATATCTGTAGGCACACATAAAGAAACTAAACATTAGACCATAAACACAATCTTAGGCTTCGGTGTCCGATGGGTGGATAACAGAGTAAGATCTATAAAATGATCTTGAATTTTAATGAATGGAATCACAAGGATGTGGTCGAGCTAAGGGATTAAATTTGTAATGGCTGAGAAGCATGGAAGGGATATCGATGGAATCTACACATGTCACTCCTTTATGGCTTAATGTAAATTTGTGACGGGATACAGTGGCTACCATAAAGGGNTGGGTCCCCGTCATATTTGATGAATTAATTTAATGTAATGGTGGCTCTTCCGATCCTGTGTGGCTGAGTAAGCAGTTCTGCACAAAATCAACTCTTACACTAAAAACAAAATATATGTCGTGGTGCAATCAATGCACACCCCAATCTTATTAACTGAATTAAAGAAATTACAGGAAATTAAAATCTAACTATTATACATGCTCCTTTGGACTGAAGAAAACGTGCTTTGGCTCAAGCATGAGAAATGTAGGGATTCAAGTGGGCGCCATTCACTGATCCTATTCGAAGGATACCATCTAGTTTCACTACCCTAACTGCACCAAATTTTTGGATTTCCGAAACTATGAATGGACCCAACCAATGCATGCACAAATTTCATGTATGTTTCTGATATCGAATATCGTAGAGTAGTAAATTATCCCTTGTATGAATCTTTTGGACTTAATATGCCTATAATGCCGAGATTTCTATATAGTTTTCTCAACTGTCTAATGGAAATATGCTAGAAATATTGCTTCCTCAAGTTCTTGCAAGTCTGCAATCCTCTGCGCAACTGATTCATCATTGGTCATGTGTGTAGCCTGGGATATATAGAGACTAGGAGTAAAAAAATATGTGGGTACAACATCTTCTTTCCCATAAACAACCTAAAATGGAGTATACCTGTGTAGCTTCTTCGTGGTAGTGTTGTGATCCCATAGGACTATTGGAACTCTATCATCCCAGTCTTCCTTGTTTACGCAACATACTTTTGTTAGTCCTCTTTCCAGAATTTTATTAAATGCCTCCACTGTACCATTAGCTTGTGGATGGTAGAGATTTCTCTTATGGTATTTTATAAGAAATTATGTTTTCAACGTTGCAATTGTGTTGTCGATAAATTGACTTCCTTGATCATTGGTCAAACTGCTAAGACATCCAAATTGAGTGATAATGTTCCTGAAGATAAATCTAGTAGCTGTATTTGTAGAATAGTCTTGAACTACCTCTGCTTCAGCCCAGATTGTGAGGTAATCAGTTGCAGTGATGATGTATATGGATTTTGAGTGCTTAGCCAGGGGGTTGATTGGTCCGATAAAATCAACAACCCACTTCTCAAATGCATGAAGTGCTCTGACTGGCTAAAGGGGTAATTCATCTTTGCATGATGGCTTTCCTACTCTTTGGCAAGTGTCACAAGATCTATCATATTTATTATAATATTTAAATAATGTAGCCCACCATAATCCATCTTGAAGTACCTTCTGTGCAATAGATTTACCTCCAGCTTGTCCTCCCACAACTCTAGTGTGGTATTCCCACATGATATATTGTATTTCAAGGTTCAAGACACATCTTCTAAGGATGTTGTCTAGTCCTAATTTTTTAAGTTGTCCTGCAATCAGTTGATAGTCTATTGCGCAAACCACCATATGTCACTTTTGGGTTGCAGAGTAAGTTTCTGGGAAGGTCCCTGTATTGAAGAAGACAACAATGTATTCAATATATTATGGGATGGCCTCAATCCAGAACATGTCGGCATCTAGGAGTTGGTCATCTACTGATCCACTACTTTCCCCTGACTCCAATTTGGAAAGGTGATCTGGACCTACATTGCATCTTTCTGGTTTGACAATTAATTCAAACAAAAAGTCTTGAAAAAGCAGTAGCCACCTACAAATTCTTCCTTCAAGTACTTCTTTATTGACTAGGTACTTCAATGCATAATGATCAGTAAAAAACTTGAAATGAGATCCTAACAAGTAGTGTCTAAAATTTTGTAATGCATAAATAATAGCTAGACCTTCCTTTTTAGTGGTTGCATAGTTGCACTCATCTTGCTAAAGTTTTCTTCTGGCAAAGTAGATAGGGTGGTCCATATTTCTTTCCCTTGGTTGCACTAGAATGGCTCTGAGGGCGATGCCTGATGCATCCACATTTACATGGAACTCAATTTCCCAATTTGGAAATATCAATAGAGGTGCAGTACTTATTTTTTATTTGAGAAATATTGAATTCTTTGTCACACTCTAATGTCCACTGAAATAGTTCAGACTTGTTCAACAATTTTTCTAGAGGCGCGATGATAGTTGATGCAGACCCCCTACCTCTTCCTCGGTAGGTTCCGCTGACTTCTCGGTCAAGGATCATTCTTCAATCTATCTAGCTGAAGAAACTCTTCAATTCCCTATTGGAATCTTGTTATCTGATCCAAAGGTCCTTTTATGAAACTCCACCTGCATGAATAAGGACCAAGCACAAGCCTCACCTCCACATGACCACAAAATGTGACTGCATGCCTACATGAAAGGTGCTTCACATTTCGGGACCTCGAGTGTTCTGCATACAAGTCACCCAACTCTCTTGAGTCTCGATCTCCTGATTTTTGAATCCTCCTAGAGACCAAATCTGACGGTCCTTCTTTCTCCTCGTTCGACAACTGTAATCATATCACGACTTCATGCATTGGGATATTCTAAATGAGCCAACTCTGAGTCTCCATTCCCTGAACTCCCGATCCCTGATATTTTGATCAAAAATATTCTCTCTCGCCACTAGCTTCTCCCTTAACCTTATGTCATGTGACCCTTCGCTATGACCTAGGGCCAACCTCCTTCGCACATCGGGACTTCGCGTTTCGCGAAGTTGGAAATCAACCCAACGTTGCTCCTTGAAAGCTTGATTTCACGAACACCTCGGATCTGCTTCCATGCGTCATCTTTCATATCTATGGCTATTGTCTGCTCCGAGACTCTGACCTTCGACGATCTCAAATCTCAGCACCCGTAAATATCTGGCATGCAATCCCCTGAAGTCCACGATCTGGTGACAACTACCTTCTTGCAGATCGACGGTTGTCGCTCACTTCGACTATTTGAGCTTCAATGATCTTATATCTCAACCTCCTCCTTCGTGATTCTTCTCGAGTTCATGATCTCACACCACATGTCCTTTTCTGGATCCGATGGTCCAGATATCCTTCGGCGCTTCGAGATTTGGGAGTCTCAACTCCTATAAACTCATT
>JASDQU010107097.1:140581-150798 GCA_032191745.1 Picea mariana
TTTGGAATTTCAACTCCTGCGCACTCATTCCTCCCAGAGTGCTTTCATCCAGAATCTCAGATCTTTTAGCACCTGTCCTCCTGGATGATGGACGTTCCCTATTTACTTCGGGACTTTGGGACTTTGACAAGATTTTTTTCTTGTGCACACAAAGGGTTAACGGTCATGCAATTTACATTGATCCAATGGTTGTTGGTCCTCTGCACTCAGATCTAACGAATGAGATATGTTCTCCTCTTGCACTCTCTAATGGGTGTCTGGACGTGGATTTGATGGTACATATTTCATCCTTCGTGTCTGATCTATGACTGTTGTGCTCTTCCTCCTGAGTTTTTTATTTCTTATTGACTTGGAAGATTTTCAATGTTTCAAAGACCTCAACCTTTGGTTCCTCTACGATTCCACTACTTGGGTCTCATCTGCGTTCGGGAACCATTGTCCCTCCTAAGCTTTGAAACTTGAAACAAGTTCACTCTGCACGTTTTCCTTGTGCTTTGAGTGGCCTTCATATGGAAGTATTTCAACACTTCCTCCGAGTGTCTGCCTAGTGCAGTCCTTACACAAGTCTTCATCTAGAGTGTTCAACAACTCTGTGAGTTTCTTCTCCTGGACACTTCTCTTCTCACAAAACCCAAAACATATTTCTCCTTGGTGTACTCCTTGTACTCACTTGATGCCCTCTTGGCAGAGCTCTACAAACATTCGATAGTTCTATCTCTCTGTGCCTTCTCTACATAGTATTTCCTCTAGAGTGTTTAGTAACTCTGAGGCTCCTCCTTAATTCAGTGAATCCTTTTGGTGTGCCCTCCTAGAACGTCCCCTTCTGAACTCGATTTGATATTCAGGTGTGCACTCCTTGCGTTGGCTACAAAACTTCCAACATTCAGTTGTGAACTCCTTACACATCCTAAAGAACCCAAAATGATTCAATAACTCAAACAAGGATAGATAAATCTATCTTCCTACTATAAATGAAATCTATCATACATCTACAACATTCATTCATGAAACATAAACACATGAACAACAATATGCAGGAAAAACTTATTTTCTATTAATATCTGTGTATCTATACAGATGATTTAGAAAAATTGGACTCCTCATAGTCTCAGTTCTCTCAAGCTCTCTCTCTAAACTTCTAAGACTTCTTAAGGCCTCTCTCTCTTGAGATCTCTCCCCTATATTCTAATTTTTCTAATTACAAAATGAGGGTTCTATGAGCTTATCCTCTTCACCATATTAGTGCCATCGCTTTCTCAGTTACGACACCATACCTCTACGGCTACATGCCATAAATGGGTGTCACAGACATGAATATAATCTTGACTAGCTGTAGGAAACCATTAAAGGCAACCTCAACCAGTACCTGTATATAGGTGTGGTCGTCTCTTACAAATTTACAACATGAATGATTTGTATCAGATCATATACCAAAAATTTAAAGTGGGAGGGTCGGCGCCTCTCCCTTTCTCCATGAATGTGTGCTGAATGTGTTGGTTGGTTGGCATGTTGCTGACATGGAGTGATGCTCCTGCGTCATACTCCCCTGTTGGAAAAATCATGAGCTCCTCTTCTCCAGTGTTGAAATCCATGTGGATTCCAAACTTTCCCTTGGAGTTGTCCTCTTGCTGCTTTATAGATATGCTGCTATTGTTGTTTCTTCTGCATATTTTTCTTCTTCTTCCCTATTGCTATGGCAGGCTCTCTTCTGTTCATCTCCCCTTTGCTAACTGCTTTTGCCGACCTCAACATCAGCTTCCTGATCTCCTCTATCACCTCATCCAATTGATCCAGTGGCTGGCTCTTATTATGAAGTCTTCTTTGTTGCACTCCCTTCTCCTCAGTGAGTATATCAACTCGATCCCCCTTACGATTTTCTCCATTTATTGTGGCCTTAGCTTTCCACCCTGTTGCAGACTCCATTTTTGTAGTCTCATCACTGATTTACTGCTCAACTTCTCCTTCTAACAGCTTGACTATCATCTCCCCTTGTGTTGGCTCAAATCCAACTTCTCCCAGCCGCTCCTGGGGCTGGTATTCTCCTCCATCTGTCTCTAATTTGATCTGTTGGATGTGCATTCTTTTGATTATCACCCTCTTCTCCAGGGATTCCAATTCTTCATACAGATCAGAAAAATCCATGTTGTCTGCTTCCCCTTCTGCTGCAGGCTCCAGTGCTACAATCATCTCCTGTTCAGCTTCCTGGCTGAAAATTTTGAAAAATTCTGCTAAGTGCTCATCTCCTTCTACTGGGGTAGACATCGGTGTCTGCTCCATTTATTCCTCTTCTTTGACAGTCTTTGTTGGATTTCCTTCTACTATTGCTGCCTCAAATGGGATGCTTGGTAGGAATACCTGAATTCCCCCAATGATCAGAATGCTCCTTTGATCCTCTTCCATGAGCACTCCTTGCTGATATGAACTCTCAACAAAGTTTGTGAGACTCTCATACAGTCTCATCTCTTTTCCCTGCCCTCCTGGCAATTTGGGAATTTTCTGTTGCCCACTTGGCAGTCTATGAGATCCAATGATCCCATCTCATTGCCCTCCTATAAATTTTAACTTTCATCACTACCCCCCTGGTAGTATGCGAGACCTTCTACTGATCTCTTTCCATTGCCCACCTGGCAACTCAAAAGTTCACATCTGCCCACCTGTAATATTATGATATCCTCTATTAATCCCATATCATTTCCCACCTAGAAATTCAAAAATTTATCTCTGCCCTCCTAGCAATTTATGAGACCTGAAATTGATCTCCCTTCCTCATCACTGAGGGTTTCTCCAACTTCTGGCCCACAAATGAAAACTAGCTCTGTGTCACTGAGGTTTTCATCATACCTCAGCCACTTTCTCAACTCTTATTGTCATTTCCTTCCAACAACTTTTGAACAATCCATTTGGCTTTCCTATTCAGAGTCCATTCGTACCTCCAATGTACTTTTGCTTCCTGCTACATCTTCAATGCCAGTTGTTCCATTCTTTCTCTTATCTCAGTGAGCTCTTTGACAATTTTTTCTTTTCTTTTCTACTAGTGGTCTCCTCTTCGACCCCGCTCATGGCCTTCAATAGCCATCTTTTCTGCCTTCATCCCTCCTGGCTATCTACCCTTTGTTGCACACCTTGCAACAATATTTACAGAGCATCATTACTCTATCTCCTTCTTCACCTATTATCCACAAGTGAACTTCAACTTCTGATACTACTTGATGTAGTCAGAGTGTCTTCTCTATCTCCTTTAATTTAAATCTACAGACAAAATCAATGTTGATACCTCTTGATGATACCAGACTATCTCCTTCAATCCTTTTCACCTGAAATAATAAATGGGCTATGATACCACTTGATGGTGTGTATCAGAGTATGTACTTTCTCGGCTCTCCTCTATATAAATAACCAATCTTTGCTCTGATACCACTTGATGGTGTGTATCAGAGTACATCTTTTCTCTACTACAGAAATTTAAAATATGGTCTCTGATGCCACTTGATGCAAATCCCCTACCTCTGCCTTGACAGGGTTTGCTGACCTCCCAGTCAAGGATCATTCTTCAATCTATCGAGCTAAAGAAGCTCTTTGATTCCTTGTTGGATTCCTGTTATCTGATCCACAGGTCCTTTTATGAAGCTTCACCTACATGACTAAGGACCAAGTGCGAGCCTCACCTCCACATGACCACAGACTGTGACCGCATGCCTACACGAAAGGTGCTTAACATTTTGGGACCTCATGTGTTCTACATACAAGTCACCCAACTCTCTTGAATCTTAATCTCTTGATTTCTGAATCCTCCTAGAGGCCAAATCTGACAGTCCTTCTTTCTCCTCGATCAACGACTGTGATCGTATCGCGACTTTGCGCGTTGGGATATTCTAAACGAGCCAAATTTGACTCTCCATTCCCCGAACTCCCTATCCCCGATATTCCTATCGATGTTATTATATCTCGACACTATCTCCTGCCTTAGCCTTCTGCCACTTGACCTTCCTCTATGATCTGGGGTCAACCTCCTTCGCACGTCAGGACTTCACGTTTCGCGAGTTGGAACTCAACCCAACGCTGCTCCTCAAAAGCCGATTTCATGAACACCCTGGATTTGCTACCATGTGCCCGCTTTCAGATCTATGGATGTCATCTACTTCGGGACTCCGGCCTTCAGTGATCTCAAATATCAGCACCCGTAAATATCTTTCGTGCAATCCCCCGAAGTCCATGATCTGGTGACACATGTCCTCTTGTAGATCGATGGTTGACACTCGCTTCGGCTGTTCAGGCTTCGGTGATCTTAGATCTCAACCTCCTCCTTTGTGATTCTCCCGTAGTACTTTCTCCCGGATTTTGTGATCTCGCACCACGCGTCCTTTTCTGGATCTGATGGTCCAGATATCCTTTGGGCTTCGGGATTCGGGAGTCCCAACTCCTATGCACTCATTTCTCCCAGAGTTCTTTCACCCAAAACACATGATCTCTTGACGCGTGTCCTCCCCTTGATTTGACTGCCTCTATCCACTTCAGGTCTTCGGGATTTGGGAGTTTCAACTACTGCACACTCGTTCCTCCTAGAGTGATTTCACCCAGAATCTCAAATCTTTCACCACTTGTACTCTTGGATGATGGATGGTCCCTATTTACTTCAGGACTTCGGGACTTTGACAAGACCATTTTCTTGTGCACACAAAGGGTTAACGATCATTCACTTTACCTTGATCCAACATTTTTTGGTCCTCTACACTCATATCTAATGGATGAGATCTGTTCTCCTCCTGTGCTCTCTGATGGGTGTCTGGACGTGGATTTGATGGTCCAGATTTCATCCTTCATGGTTGATCTACGACTGTTGTGCTCTTCCTCCTGAGTTTGTGATTTCTTCCGGACTTGGAAGATTTTCAATGTTTCAAAGACCTCGACCTTTGGTTCCTCTCTGATTACACTACTTGGGTCTCGTCTACATTCTGGAACTGTTGTCCCTCCTGAGCTTTGGAACTTGAAACAAGTTCACTCTGCGCATTCACCTTGTGCTTCGACTGGCATTCAGATGGTAGTCTTTCAACACTTCCTCCGAGTGTCTTCCTAGTGCACTCCTTGCACAAGTCTTCATCCAGAGTGTTCAAAAACTCTGTAAGTGTCTTCTCCTAGACGCTTCTCTTCTCACAAAACCTGAAATAGAGTTCTCCTTGGTGCACTGCTTGCACTCGTTCGATGCCCTCTTGGCAGAGATCTATAGAACCTTCAGTAGTTCTATCTCTATGTGCTTTCTTTCCACAGTATTTCATCCATAGTGTTCAATAACTCTGAGGATCCTCTTTAAGTTGGTGAATCCTTCTGGTGTAACCTCCTGGCACGTCCCTTCCTAAACGCAATTTGATATTCAGGTGTGCACTTCTTGCGTTGGCTACAAAACTTCCAACGTTCTGTTGTGCACTCCTTTCATAGCCTAAAGAACCCAGAATGATTCAAAAACTCAAACAAGGATAGAGAAATCTATATTCCTACTGTAAATGAAATCTATCATACATCTACAACATTCATTCATGAAACATAAACACATGAACAACAATATGCAAGAAAAAATGGTTTTTCTATTAATCTATGTGTATCTATACAGATGATTTACAAAAATTGGACTGCTCATAATCTCAGTTCTCTCAAGCTCTCTCTCAGAACTTCTAAAACTTTCTAATGCCTCTCTCTCTCTCGATATCTCTCCCCTGTCTCCTAATTTTTCTAATTACAAAACGAGGGTTCTATGAGCTTATCCTCTTCACCGTCTTAGTGCCATACTTTCTCAGTTACGACACCATACCTCTATGGCTACATGCCATAAATGGGTGTCACAGACCTGACTATGATATGGACTAGCTGCAGGAAACCATTAAAGGCAACCTCAACCACTACCTGAACAGAGGCATGGTCGGATCTTACAACTTTACAACATGAATGATCTGTATCAGATCATATTCCAAAAATTTTAAATTGGGAGGGTCAGCACCTCTCCCTTTCTCCATGAATGTGCGCTGAATGTGTTGGTCGGTTGGCGTGTTACTGATGTGGAGTGATGCTCCTACATCAATAGTTGCATATATTTTGATGAACCTATAGTAATATTATGTATGGCCTAGGGTAGAGCATAACAATTTATCACTTGTATGTGGTGGTATGTTTAGAATGACTACAATTTTAGGTAGGTCTACCAAGACTCCTCTGCATACAATATGGCCTAATAGGTTTCCATGAGGTACACAAAAAATACACTTACTTAGATTTAGAGATATCTTCATTTCATGACATCTATCAAACATTAACCAGAGTATCCTGACATGATATTTTAACAGGTTGTACACCTTCCAATCATTCATATAAATTTCTACAAACATGTGAATGAATTCTTGAAATGTTGCTATCATAATCCGAGAAAAACCTATAGGGGCATTTGTCAAACCAAAGGGCATTACATTTTAGGCAAAGGATCCCCATTCAGGTATGAATGTAGTCTTCTTCTTTTCTTCCTCTATGATTCTGACTTGATGATATTCTGAGAAACCATCTGTAAATGAATAAAATTATTTTCCTACAACTTGATCTAACACTTAGTCGCTGAAAGGTGTTGGAAACGGATCATGCACACATGTAGAATTCATACTTTTGTAGTCCACGCAGACCCAAATGTCTATTGTACCTTTCTTACTATGGATAACTATGGGGCTAATCCATTCTTCTTCTTCAATTGGGTAAATAAGTCATGTCATAGACATTTTGTCTATTTATTTCTTGACCTTCTCTTTTATTCTAGGATTAAGTCGGTATGGTCTGTGCTTCACAATTCTTGAGCCAGGTTTCAACTCAATTTTCATTTTTCCAATAGCTCATTTTATACATTTCATTTCTAAGAATGTTTTCGGAAAAAAGTCCTCATACTCTCGCAACAGGTTGTGTACTTCATTTATAGTTTTCTCATCCCAGTAATCTCCTATAGAAGTTATTTTAGTATTCTCTTCACTCCCTATTTTAACTTTCCTCATCTTTAGTGGATGGCTATAGGAGCTATTGGTGTGACTAGGTATAGTATCCTTAATCTCTCTACTGCCTTCAGTTTCTTGAATGGTTAAGTTTCTAAGATCTTCTAATTCATTGGTTTTTTCCAAGTCTTTCTCTGCTTTGCAACAAGGTACAACTATCTTATCAATCTCAAGACCCAAACTAGACTGAAGAAAATGAACATGGTCAACACATACTACTGGACTTGATCTCATTTTCCAGACATTAGTAAAAATCATTTTTCTGATTCTTTGAAGGACTATGTTGAGACTGGGGTACTTACTTATAAAGGATAAATCCTTGAAAATTTGGTCTTGTAAGGTCTGCCAACAATTTGTTTGTCTTCTGGCCTCCTCATGTATATACCAAGATTTTGGAATAGGTCTCAACGAATGGATAAATACCTGAACCCATAGGTGAGAGGGTACTCCCGTGAATCTCGACTTCCCTAAGAAATGTTCAATATGCATTCTAGGGTCAGATCGTCTATCAAACAGTTTTGCATCATGGATATCTATATTCATCTCTCCTTTCAGTTGATCCCTTATTTGAAATCGACATCGGATGGAATTTTTTGCATCTTCCCACTCCATAATCGAGGCTTTATGGGTGGCCCACCATCAAGCGGGGGTGTCTTGCAAGGCTAAGGCAAGAACATAGATCCTTTGATCCATCACTATTTTCTCTTCCATGTTGGCAAGAAAACTATGTTCCTATGAGGTACCATCATATGTCGAGGGTTCTCTAACCTCGGTTCCAATCCATCTCATTTCTTTAACAGTTGCACGTCTCCTTGAGAATATCTCATATGAACCTTGCTTCCAAGTGTCAAATGTTGCCTCTGAATCCTCGTCAACAGACTGTATGATTTTTTTAATTTACCGATCCATCTGCAGTAGGATTTATGTAATCTGGTACCATTCCTGTTGTTATGGTGTATAATTGGTCAAGAGCATATGATTCCATATTGTGGTCCACTGGTTCAATATATCTAGGCCCTAAACCGAGATCTAAGGGTTGAAATACTTTTATCCCATCTTCTTCAAACATCATGGTATCCCATTTTATATCAATGATAGCATAGTTTTCATATTCCCAATCAATCCCAAGTAGACAAGGTAGGGATATTTATCTCCCATGATTTCAATTACATCAAAGTCAGTTGTGGTCTTAACTTCTGCAACATCTATTTCCAAATTTTCCAGCCTTCCTACTAGGAAAATGCAGTATTAGTTTTCCAATCTCAACTAGATAGGAGAATACACTAATTGAGGCTTTCCCAAGGCTTCCCATACATTCTTGAGTAGGATGTTGACATCTGATCCTAAATCTAGCATGACATATTTTATTTCAAAATCAGTTAGTTGGGATTCTAACCTAAATTATTTTCCTCTTCACACCTTTCTTCTTTGTATTCTTTGGGTGTTCTTCTGAGGGACGTTGGTCCTTACTATGGATTCTAGCGTTCCCTCATTTCATAATATTAGGTACAGGGTGTTGCACAACTTTTGAGTAAGTTGGTCATCCCCTAGGATATCAAAGAATAATTGAAACTAGAGATTGACTACACTTTGAGACTGCTCAAAGCGTCTCTTTGGGATTGCATAGTTTCTTGGTGCTAGTGGTGAGGTAGGGTCTTGCTCAAGTTTAGGTTAAGACACAACTTTAGGAGGATCCTATATTATCTCCAGAGTGGGGGCACTCTCAAATATTTCTATTGTAAGTTTGCAACATGTGGGCATGTATGGGCCCTTACAACTTTGAGACGATTTCAAAAGGAACTAAGGGGATCCCTAGGGGGGTTTTGTACTCTTCTAAATATTTTTGTTCAGGGAGATGAAATGTCTCCTTAACCACCTTTCTGATTCTCAAGATCGCACTATGGTGCGAGAGAAGAGCATACTCAATGATCAAAGTTTATTTCTGGTCCCAATGCAAGTGTTTTTATATGTGATTGAACATAATCTCAACTTAAATTTTACAAACCAATTAAGCCATCCATGTGGAAACCAAAGAAAAAGAGGAGAATATTTGGTTCTTTTTACCCCCTAAATGCTTATGTTTAGCTAACATTTCATATGGGAAAGGAGTCTAAGTGGAGTGCATGAGCATTACAGATTGCATGAAAGCAAGGATTTGAAGGATAGGGACCCTCAAATCATCACAAAAACCCTTACAATTTTGAAAATATGGAAATGTGCACGGGTTACAATTCTGACAGAGGTGAAGTGGGCACACAGTATGCAAAATGCATAGAGAAAAGAATCATTTTGGGCACACATTGAGTTGAGTTTGCATTTGTGGGATGAAATACCCGTGCACTTTCTCATATGTGTCAGGGGAAATTTTTTTAGTGAAATTATCCTCCTCCAACTCAGAATTTGGCTTTTGACAGGTAAGGTTGGGTCGGGTTTGGTACTTGCAAGAGAAATTGATTAAAATTAAGTTCTCTCTAAGCCTAAATAGGGTGGAATTTGATACCTATCCCTAGCATGGTCGCCAATATGTTGTGCATGTTTCGTCACTTGGGTGAGAAAAACAATGGCACTTGCATGCCTAGTTGGGCCTGCTAGACAAGACATAAGTTAGTGAGTGGATTAAACAAGACAAACACATGTGATAAATAAATAAATTAACTAAAAAAACTAAGGAAATAAAAACTAGAATGCATAAGAAACTTAGAACCATAAACAACCAACCAATGACCAAGATTATGCCACCAATGGATAACTATATTAGTTGGAAAAACACCATAGAGAAAAATGAGGACTTATGGGCCCCCTCTTCCTCCTTCAGAGGGCTCTTGAGTTCCCTAATGGAGATCTCTTCTTACAATGGAAGAAAAATTGCAAATGATGAAGAAAATCAATGCCTATTCCCTCAAGAGGTGAGTGGAATGGCTTATTGCAATAGTGCTTGAATACTCCAAGGATAAAAGAGGTTTCTTAAGGGAGGATTGAGGCAGCATAACAATACTATGAAGATCTTGGTTTCTTAGTGCACCCATGGCCTCCATTTATATCATTTCTTCAAGGAAAAATTCAACTGGTTCTTAGTGTGAACAAGGGGCCCTTTAGGGAACCCTTTGGTCCTTGACCAACCCCCCATTCAGATTTCTCTCAGATTTGGAGGTCAAATCAAGTTGGGAGCTGGTCCATAAGTGGTTGGGGGCTGACAAGAAC
>JASDQU010107097.1:156041-168833 GCA_032191745.1 Picea mariana
GCCCCCTCTTCCTCCTTCAGAGGGCTCTTGAGTTCCCTAATGGAGATCTCTTCTTACAATGGAAGAAAAATTGCAAATGATGAAGAAAATCAATGCCTATTCCCTCAAGAGGTGAGTGGAATGGCTTATTGCAATAGTGCTTGAATACTCCAAGGATAAAAGAGGTTTCTTAAGGGAGGATTGAGGCAGCATAACAATACTATGAAGATCTTGGTTTCTTAGTGCACCCATGGCCTCCATTTATATCATTTCTTCAAGGAAAAATTCAACTGGTTCTTAGTGTGAACAAGGGGCCCTTTAGGGAACCCTTTGGTCCTTGACCAACCCCCCATTCAGATTTCTCTCAGATTTGGAGGTCAAATCAAGTTGGGAGCTGGTCCATAAGTGGTTGGGGGCTGACAAGAACTATAAATGTGTCGTTCACAGGAGTGTGTGGCTTTTCTTGTACACAGACACACATTTGGTGCATTATGCACTCTATGGACTTTGTTGGCCCACACACTGTGCACGTGCCTCCTTTAGTGAGTTTGTGCATGTCAATTTTTTCCCAATTGTATATTTTTTTCCTTTTGAAATTCATTTTGGTGCTGCAGGTGAACTAATTGTTGTTGGCATTGTTGTATTTCTGTAACCATTTGCGTGCAATGTTGTGGATGAAATTTCAGTGATAACAATGATGTATGACTTATATCTTGATTTAAGAAATCCAACAATGAAATGCATAGAAATATCTTGAAAATAGCAGGGGGAATTGGAAGTGGTTGGAGTGTGACTTTAGCTATGATTGTTTCTCCCTTTTTGCATTGACAAACATCACATTCAACCACAAAAGTGCGGAAATCATGTTTCATACCATCCTATAAAAAATAAAATTCCACCTGTGCATAGGTTTTGGTAAACCCTGAATGTCCAGTTGTGGGTGAAGCATGAAGCTCAGAAAGCACCATGGAGTTAAGTTGTGACTCTTTTCTTAAATAAATATGGCCTTTTGTACCGAATCTCTTCATTGTGCCAAGATTACCTTGGAGAAGTTGGAGAGTGATGTTGCAATTGTTGGATCAAGAGATAAATTGTAGGGTCTTGTAGCCATTCCTAGCGAAAAACTTGGAACCAATCTAGTACAATGAAGTATAGGGAAAAGAGAAACCCTTATTCTTCATACTTTTTTAAAATAGTGTCTACAACCACATTTTATTTTCCCTTCTTGTAAATGATCTCATAATCATATCCAAATAGCTTGGTCACCCATTTTTGTTTCTTTGAGGATGAAATTCGTTGTTCCAAAAAACCTTGAGGCTCTAGTGATCAATTTTAATATGGAAGCATTTCCCCAATATATAAGGACGCCATAGATCCACGACATGCAGAATAGACAAAATTTCCTAATCATATATTTATTGTCCCAAATGTCTCTTCGAAAGTTGTTTTCTAGTGGAGGCTAAAGACTTGCCATCTTGCATGAGGACTACCCCAATTACTTTCCCCGAAGCATCACATTCCAGGACAAAATTCTTTGTGAAGATGAGAAGTGCTAGGACAAGATTTGTGCACATAGCCTCTTTCAAGGCGTGGAAGGATCGACCATCTATTGGAGTCCAGGTGAAATAATTCTTTTTAAGGAGAGCAGTGAGGGTGCTGCAATTTTTCCATAATTCTGAACAAACTTGCAATAATATCCCATTAAACCCATAAAACCATGTGATATATTAAGATTTTTAAGGAAAGGACAACCCTGCATAGATTCAGTTTTCTTAGGATCTACCCTTACATCATCCTTGCCAACAATATGACCCAGTTACTCTAGTTTAGAGGCTCCAAAAGAACATTTATATTGTTTGAGGAAAAGTTGGTGTTGAGAGAGTAGATGGAGAATGATGCAGGAGCATCTCTCCAAGTCAGTCAACCAGCCAGCCAGCCATGTCAGCACGTGCATTCAAGGCTGAAGAGAGGCGCAGCCCTCATCTTCAATTTTGGAATTGAATGTAATTTAATTGCTTAGGCTGTTGAGCCATAGAGCCATGCCTTTGTGCAGGCCTTAGAGTAGGTAGGCCTTTAATGTTTGTAAGGCTGAGATCTAGATCCAGATGCTAGACTAGACAGCCCATTCAATGTAATTGAATAGGGTAGGTAGATTGGAGGGAAGAGCTCGAAGAGCCCCCTCAGGTAAAAGAGATTTTGTATCTCATTTTGTGAATATGTGAGCATAGGAGCATAGGAGAGGATCTGTGAATAGAGAGGAGAGAAGAGCTGAGGCCTTGTTACAGGCCGTGCTCAGGAACATCTTGTAAATACAGGCATTTTCCATTTTAGTACAAACAGAAGCAGTTTTTCCTACATGTATTTCTGTGTTGAATGAATGTCTGTGAATGTCGTTTTATGTTGTAGATGTAGTTGTGCATTTGCAGGAGCTGGTCTGGTTTCAGGCTTGAGAGGTATTTGAGGCTTCATACCAGGAGGGTCTGACAGAATGCTATGGGTTCTGATAGCCGTGCATGGAGGATGCATTTATGAACTCTGCGGAGTCAGACATAGACATGCCAGGTGGGCACAGGAGATGGAATCAACAACTCAAGAGAAGACCTCAAGGTTGCTGAATACCTCAGGAGGCAAGGTTGTGGGAGAAGAACACAGTTGCAGACAGAATCACTGAGGATTCCAGGAAGCTCTGCCAAGTGGGCATTGAGCATATGCACAGTGGTGCATTTGGAGGAACTCTGTTGTGAGTTCAGAAAGAAGAACCAGAATCACAGAGGATTCTGTGGAGCTCTTCCAAGTGGGCATTGAGCATATGAACAATGGTGCATTGAGAAAGAACTCTGTTGTGAGTTCTTAAGGAAGAACCAGAATCACTGAGGATTCTGAGAGCTCTACCAGGAGGGCATCGAACAGGTGCAAGGAGTGCACAGAAGATAGAACTGCTGGAGTTCTGTGAGAAGATACTCTTCCAGGAGGGCATTGAGACATTGTGTAGACGGGCACAGGGAGAAGAGAACTCTTTGAGTTTTGTGAGTTGAAGAAGACTCCACTGATGGATCTCCACATGGTTTTTGAACAAAATGATAGACTCAGCAAGAGGTTGCTTGAGTGAAGGATAGCCAGGAGGGCATCCAAGCATTCTCCATCTGAAGGAGAAAAGGAAAGAAGAACCGAGTTTCCTTGGAGGTCGAAGCTACAGGAAAACTCAGGCGGAAAGCACTTTTATGTGAATGTGAATACTCTGCAGAGGTGCAGGAGTTGAAGAATCCTTTGAGGATTTGAAAGGAGAAAAAGCTCAGGAGGGACAGCGTTTCATACACGCAGCGAAGCTCAGAGTCAAGATTTCGCAGAGAAGAGGGAAGGCAAAGGTTGAGGCCTTTGGAAACTTGGAAATCCTTCCAAGCAAGAGAAGGAAAGTGCCAAGAGCTCGGGAGGAGCAACATCGGCCATTGGATCAGCTGATAGAATCTGGACTATTGAGATTTCATGTCCGGGGAGCACCAGAGAGCACGCAGGAGGAGAGATGATCTGAGCCATCAGATCTTGAGATAAACACCCTTTAGCCATCAGATCTGATAGGAGTTGCACGAGGTTTAAGCTTCGTGAACCAGAGGGTGAAAATCCCGAAACAGGCATCGGGGTATCGGGAGTCTCAAGACATGAGGTCAGGAATTTCCATGGAAAAAATCCTGGAATCGATCTGAGCCATCTGTTTGTGGAGACATGTGGTGGAGATCGAGTGACCCATCGGTATTTTGGCTTCCAGGGTTTTGAGTTGACAAAGGATTTCTGTCATTGGAGTATCAAAAACTCTGAAATCACGAGATCGGATCAGGGTTGTCCATCAGTCGGGACACGTGGCGAAGATCTAGATTTTCGGGGAAAGTCTCGATAGAAAAGTAAAACTAGAGGATCAATGTTTGGGATATCGGATTTCTCGAGGTTGAGAAAGTCGGGACATTTCAAGTCACGAAATAGAGAGAGTGAATCTGAACCGTCCATCATAGGGGACGCATGGAAGCAATCAGAGATCTCGGGAAAAGTCCCGAAAGGAAAAAGTCATCAATCGGGATATCAAGAATCCCGTGGACAAAGTGTTCATACATTTAGGCATTGCGAAGTCCGAAACCCCGATAGGAGATAAGGATGCGGTCTTGTGAAATAGTGGTCATATGGGCCAGGAGTTTGGCCATAAGGGCTAATGCGTAAAGGGCCATATCGACGAATTGGCTCCTCAGAGATCGGGGATTCAAGAGGATAGGGAACTCTTGACATCGGGGATCATGAAACCCCGAAACCTAAAATTTCAATCGGGGAAAGGTCATAGGCACGTGCAGAGGCCGTGACAGAGCAAGAATGACATGTGGATCGGGTTTTCATCGGAGATTCTTGAAGGGAATCAAATGAGCCGCTTCGGCTCACAAATATGAACTGATTGAATGATCCTGTGAGCGGGCGAGGAGAGGTAGTATGTGAGTGCCTGTGTCAAGTGGTATCAGAGCGAGAACTTTGTTTGTATATTTCAAGTAGAGAGAGGAAGCAGGAAGAAGACAGAGTACTGAAACTCTGTAAGGATTTGTTTGCAGGTAGGAAACAATCCAGAAGACAGTCAGGAGGACTATAGGAGAAGCTGAGCACTCAGGATTGCAGGAGTGACAGCAGCAGGTTTTCTAGGAGGGCAGACAGAGACAACAACATGGCTACTGAAGGCCGTAGATTTGTTGGAAGAAAGGACCTTGAATTGATGAGTGACACAAAATGGGATGAAGAAATCACTGAGATGAACGCGAGACTGGATGAAATTGCAATTGAGATGTGGCAGGGTAAGAGGTCGAGATGGATGTGTGAATGGCCCATGAGGAAGTCAAAGTTAAAATGGCCAGTCAAGGAGTTGATGTCTAGAAGACAGCATAGGTTGTTAAGAGGATGGTTGAGGTATGTAGAAAACCTCAATGGACTAGAAGAAGAAATGGTTCAGATATGTGAACCAAAAACTGGGAGAAGCCTCAGTAAGATGAGATCAACTGAAGATCTCAAGCACTGCCAGGAAGGCAGAGAAGAAATTCCTAATTTCCAGGAGGGCAAAGAGCTGAGATTATTGTGGGATCTCACGGATTGTCAGGAGGACAGCTAGGGAATTTCACATTGCCAGCTGGGCAATGAAATGAGGTCGTTGCGGGATGTTGAAGATTGCCAGGAGGGTAGTAGAAGCATCCCATATTGCTAGGTGGGCAGGGATGAGCAGATGAGACTATCTGAGGGTCTCATGAACTTAGAAGTGAGTCGGAATCAGCCAGAGAAGCTGACGGAGAAGGTGAGCTCAGAAGTAGATTTAGATCAGCAGATGCAGCTGACAGAGGAGGAGAATTTGAGAAGCCGTATAATGATTGGGGGAATCAAATTATTCCTACCATTTTCCCAGGAGGAGGCGGAATTCTGTGTTGCAGATGAAGCAGCAACAGCAGAAGAACAGTCAGTTGAGACTGTCAAAGAAGAATTGGAGAAGATATCTGAAGCTGCCCAAGAAGGAAAAGAGAATGAGCATTCTGAGGAATGGCTCAATGATTTCGGACAGGGAGCTGAAAAGAAAGAAGCTGCAGCACTGAAGCTAGCAGCAAAGGAAGCCAAAGAGTAGGCAAGCAGATTTATCACTCCATGGGAGATGGAGCTAGAGATGCTGGAGGATTGGTTGAACAATCCAAAGCCAGCAAGAGAACTGGCAGAAGTTGAGCTGTCAGAGAAGAAGATGACTGAACAGTAGGTCAGTCAAGAAGAGACTGCAGAGTTGAAGTTTGCAGCAGAGTGGAAACTTGAGGCCGCAGATGGAGATGAAGAAGATGGCATGGGAGATCATAGTGATCTGCCCATGTGCCAAAAATTTTTGCAACTGAGGAGACTGCATGAGCCGAGCCAGCCACTAGAGCAGCTGGATGCAGTGATCGAGGAGATCAGAAGGCTGATGATAAGGTCATCAAGGACTGCTAGCGAGGAGTAGCTGAGCATAAAGGAAGAAGCAACATCAGCAGCNCAGTGCAGAAGCAACAGTAGCAACAACAGGGAAATGGAGTAGATGAACAACTCCAGAGGATGATTTGGGATCCAAGAGGATTTCCACAGCTGAGATGGGAAGCTCATGAGCAGGAGCTCATGAATTTTGCAGCTGAGGAGTAGGATGCAGGAGCATCTCTCCAAGTGAGCCAACCAGCCAGCCAACCATGTCAGCACGTGCATTCAAGGCTGAAGAGAGGCGCAACCCTCATCTTCAATTTTGGAATTGAATGTAATTTAATTTCTTAGGTTGTTGAGCCATAGAGTCATGCCTTTGTGCAGGCCTTAGAGTAGGTAGGCCTTTAATGTTTGTAAGGCTGAGATCTAGATCCATATGTTGGACTAGACAACCCATTCAATGTAATTGAATAGGGTAGGTAGATTGGAGGGAAGAGCTCGAAGAGCCCCCTCAAGTAAAAGAGATTTTGTATCTCATTTTGTGAATATGTGAGCATAGGAGCATAGGAGAGGATCTACGAGTAGAGAGGAGAGAAGATTCAAGGCCTTGTTACAGGGCGTGCTCAGGAACATCTTGTAAATACAGGCATTTTCCATTTTAGTACAAACAGAAGCAGTTTTTCCTGCATGTATTTCTGTGTTGAATGAATGTCTGTGAATGTTCTTTTATTCTTTAGATGTAGTTGTGCATTTGCAGGAGTTGGTCTGGTTTCAAGCTTGAGAGGTATTTGAGGCTTCATACCAGGAGGGTGTGACAGAACGTTGCAGGTTCTGATAGCCGTGCACGAAGGATGCATTTCTGAACTCTACGGAGTCAAACAGAGACATGCTAGGTGGGCACAGGAGCTGGAATCAACAACTCAAGAGAATAACTCAAGGTTGTTGAATACCTCAGGAGGCAAGGCTGTGGGAGAAGAACACAGTTGCAGACAGAATCACTGAGGATTCTGGGAAGCTCTTCCAAGTGGGCGTTGAGCATATGCACAGTGGTGCATTTGGAGGAACTCTGTTGTGAGTTCAGAAAGAAGAACCAGAATCACTGAGGATTCCGTGGAGCTCTGCCAAGTGGGCATTGAGCATATGAACAGTGGTGCATTGAGAAAGAACTTTGCTATGAGTTCTTAAGGAAGAACTAGAATCACTGAGGATTCTGAGAGCTCTGCCAGGAGGGCATTGAACAGGTGCAAGGAGTGCACAGAAGACAGAACTGTTGGAGTTCTATGAGAAGATACTCTGTCAGGAGGGCATTGAGACATTGTGCAGACGGGCACAGGGAGAAGAGAACTCTTTGAGTTCTGTGAGTTGAAGAAGAATCCACTGAGGGATCTCCACAGGGTTGCTGAACACCCTGATAGACTCAGCAAGAGGTTTCTTGCGTGAAGGATAGCCAGGAGGGCATCCAAGCATTCTCCATCTGAAGGAGAAAAGGAAAGAAGAACTGAGTTTCCTTGGAGGTCGAAGCTACAGGAAAACTCAGGTGAAAATCACTTTTTTATGAATGTGAATACTCTACAAATGCGCAGGAGTTGAAGAATCCTTTGAGGATTCGAAAGGAGAAAAAGATCAGGAGGGACATCGTTTCATATGCGCAGCGAAGCTCAGAGTCGAGAGTTCGTAGAGAAGAGGGAAGGAAAAGGTTGAGGCCTTTGGAAACTTGGAAATCCTTCCAAGAAAGAGAAGGAAAGGGCCAAGAGATCGGGGGGAGCAACATCAGCCATTGGATCAGCCGATAGAATTTGTATTGTTGAGATTTCACATCCGGGGAGCACCAGAGAGCGCACAGGAGGAGAGATGATCTGAGCCGTCAGATCTTTAGATAAACACCCATCAGCCATCAGATATGATAGGAGTTGCACGAGGTTTAAGCTTCGTGAACCGGAGGGTGAAAATCCCGAAACAGGCATCGGGATATCGGGAGTCTCAAGACATGAGATCGGGAATTTCCATGGGAAAAATCCCGGAATCGATCTGAGTCGTCCATTTGTGGAGACACGTGGTGGAGATCGAGCGACCCATCAGTATTTCGGCTACCGAGGTTTTGAGTTGATAAAGAATTTTTGTCATCGAGGTATCAAAAACTCTGAAATTGCGAGATCAGATCAGGGCCGTCCATCAGTCGGGACGCGTGGTGAAGATCCAAATTTTCGGGGAAAGTCCCGATAGAAAAGTCAAACCGGAGGATCAGCGTTCGGGATATCGGAGTTCTCGAGGTCAAGAAAGTTGGGACATTTCAAGTCTCAAAATAGCGAGAGTGAATCTGAACCGTCCATCATAGGGGACGCGTGGTAGTAATCGGAGATCTCGGGAAAAGTCCTGAAAGGAAAAATTCATCAATCGGGATATCGGGAATCCCATGGACAAAGTGTTCATACATTTCGGCATTGCGAAGTCCAAAACCCCGATAGGAGATAAGGCTGCGGTCTTGTGAAATAGTGGTCATATGGGCCAGGAGTTTAGCCATAAGGGCTAACGCGTAAAGGGCCATATTGACGAATTGGCTCCTCGGTGATCAGGGATTCAAGAGGACAGGGAACTCTTGACATCAGGGATCACAAAACCCTGAAACCCAAAATTTCAATCGAGGAAAGGTCATAGGAACGTGCAGAGGCTGTGACAGAGCAAGAAGGACCTGTGGATCAGATTTTCATCGGAGATTCCTGAAGGGAATCAAATGAGCCACTTCGGCTCACAAATATGAACTGATTGAACGATCCTGTGAGCGGGCAAGGAGAGGTAGTATGTGAGAGCCTGCGTCAGAGAACTTGATCCATATGGGAGAGATGGGTTTTCCAAGTTTTACTATAATGAGAATATCATCAAAGAAAACTAAGACAAAATGATGAAGAAAAGGACAAAAGACATGATTCATGAGACTTTGGAAAGTGGAGGGGGGATTTCACAAGCCAAATGGCATTACAAAGAACTCATAGTGACCCTCGTGAGTTCTAAGTAAAGTATTTGGAATTTATTCCTCTTTCACATGTATCTGATGGTAGCCAAAATAGAGATCAAGTTTAGTAAAGTACTGGGCACCACTCAATTCATCAAAGAGATCATAAATGATAGGAATGGGAAATTTTTCTTTGATGGTGAGTTTGTTGAGGGTGCGAAAGTTTGGACACATGCACCAAGTTCCTTCTTTCTTGAGTACCATGACCATAAGAGAATAATAGGGGTTGCTACTAGGAAAGATAAAACTTGGGTCGAGCAATTATTGAACAATTTTATCAATTTCATTATTCTGGTAAAAGGGATGATGATAAGGGAGAACATTGGGAGGAAGGTTTCCTGGGGAAGAGAGGAATGGAATGATCATGAACACCACATGAAGGGGGGAGTCCATGGGGAGTGTAGAAAACAACTTGGTGTATGGAGATGATGGATTGGAGGTCAGGATGCATAGAGGGTGTCTCAACTTATTGAATGGAATGGAGTTGGGAAATAATCCCAAATGACCTTTTTTGAGGAGATTTTCCATTCAATGGGACCTAATGATCTTAGGGGAGCTTGCGGTGATTGCTTGGAACTTGTACTATTGTCCCTCATGTTGGAATCACATGGTTAATTCCTTAATGATAATGGGGCCTAGAGTGCATAACCATTCATAACCGACCACGATATCAAAACCTCCCATGTCGATAGAAAACATATGATATTTCAAGTGATATTAACCAATTTGTAGGGACACATTTTCACAATGCCCACCACATTTCATGGAATTGCCATTGGAAATCATGATTTGAAAATTGTTGGTGGAATGGATATAGAAATTGATTTCTTGGCCAATGCGACGATGAATAAAACTCTAGGTGTTCCCACTATCAACAAGGATGATGAATTTCCTATGCTTAATGTAGCCAATTAGCTTGAGGTTTTGGGGAGTAGAGAATCTAGTGACGACATGCAGTGAAATTAGCAGTTCAACTTCTGGCGGGTCAATGGGAGGAGTGGTATAATATGTAGGGGGTAGCTCTTCTGTATGGGGGAATTCAGCCTCATTGTCAACAACACCCTCTGAAATGCCCATAAAAATATTTTTTTCCTTACACTTGTTCCCGAGAAAATATTTTTCATCATAATTATAGAAAAGACCCTTGAGTAGGCATTCAACCATTTCTGCTCGAGTTAATTTATGGACCTTGAGAGGGGTGTAAAGAGGGGAAGGATTGGTAGGGTAAGGGTGAGGAAGAAGAGAGGGTTTTTGGGCCTAGGAAAAGACAACCTATTGTTCCTCTTTGGCACATTTAGTAGCTTCCAACCAAGTATGGTGGTGAGCCATGAGGACCTAGGCTCAGATTTCATCATGTATGTCACTGATAAATAATTCCTTGAAGAAGGAATCTTCCATGCCATCCATTTTGAATACCAAGTGTTCAAAGGCATGGTCAAACAACCTAAATAGTGGGTTTCGGTGTCAAAGATTTCATAGAGCTCTACAATATATTGGGTTCTAGCAACATACCCATGGCATGCAATTTTACTCCATTGACATCATTTCCAGCATTCAAGATCTGCATTTTTACTCCTGTAGAGTTATAATACGACTTGAATACTGTAGTGATGAATGGCCCAAATTTTTAACAACAAAATTTTTGTAGGAATTTCACAACCATAATGCAGGAGGAAAGGTTATGTGACAATATATCTCGCTTGTTTTTTTTCTGTTTTGTTTCTTTCCCAGGGGCTAGGGTTTACAGGGTTCCTACAGACAAGGGTTTTCACTGTGCTATAGCTCTCTAATATACATGTAGGGTTGAATAGTATCACTCGAACTAGGGAACCGACTAAGGAGGATCAACCATACCCTTAGTCGTACTACCTGATTACCCAGGTACTAGAGAGTATCTTCTCAAGTGTTGTTCTCAGTGTCACTATAGTAGTCAGGTGGTTGATCAACTAATCTAGAGCTAGTTTCAGGAGACCTAGGGACTCCCGATATACCTATTGGTACATGGGAGTGATGGTTGTGTACAAATTATGTCTGATGCAGTACTACTCGATGGGTACCAACAAGGGTTCTAGAGGTCTCTAACAAGGTGAAATGTTCGTTTCTAAACAACCATGTGAAATCATCTATATTTCCTACATGTAGTCATCCCCACCACAATTTTACCCACTTAAAGATAGATCTATGTTCTTTAAATACGCCGACAATACACATCTCTACCCTGGAAAAACAAATCCCATAGTTTCTGTAGAGGAAATTTCTCTGATACTACTTGTTATGTACCAAATCTATTATTTTAAGTAGAAAACATAAAGTACTATAGAAAATACCAGTTGAACAACAAAATGTAGAGATCCACAAAAAAAAAATGATACCTTTATTGATAGAAAGTAATGTTCACTTTCCTCTTCAAGTGGGAAACCTATAGTAGAGCAATGCTCTCTTACAATAATTCTCAAGACAATAATTTCTCATTCCTTCTACTCTTATTTATACTGATTCTATCTTCTAAAGAGCATTCTATAGGAAGATATTTCTAGAAGTGGAAGCTTCTATTAGTTCTTATTACATTGACTTGTTCACATTTATTAAATAGGCCTTATTAACAAATGTCGGCCTTTATTACATGAAAAATATATTATTCTACCTACGTGAGGGGTTAGGGAGGTTAGGTCCCTAACATATTAACATTATTCATAAAATTTACAATTTTATAATTTTTTGTGTTAATATGGTGAGGCATTTTAAGATTTCAATGTTTTCAACCCATTTATTGAAAATTTTCTACTAATTTATTAGTGAATTAAATTTCCATATAATCTTTTAATTTACTAATCATTAATCCACTAACTCCATATTCATTATTACTAATAATTTAAAATTTAATATTTAATTTACTAACTCATAATTTGTAACTTACTAGTTCACTAACCATTAAGAACCTAACTCATTAATCCACTATTTTATCAACCATCTAATACACTAACCACTACTCTATTAACCATTTAACTCATTAATATACTATTCATTAAATCACTAGCACACTAATTCACAAACCAAATAACTATCTAGCCCACTAACCCTCACCCCATTAACCAACGATCTCATTAGCCCACTAACTCACTAACCGATTAACCATATAACCCATTAACACACCAATCATTGACTCCTAGCACATTAATCACTAATATATTAGCCCCTAACTTGCTAACCTACTAAAACAAAAATGCACTAAATCTAATCCAATAACTCCTAACCACTAATCCTTAAACCATAAACCCCTAACTCATAATTCATTAACCCACCAACCACTTATTAATTGTTTTTTTTAAGATAAAAACATTGAGAAATTATGTTATACAGACAAAAAGTTACAACAATTTTGAGGGGATCTACCAACATAGGAAACAAGATCTAAACCTCAACAAAATATCATTGTTTTCCAGTTGTAATCATCCAATATGATACAACATAAAACAAAGCAATGTCTAGAGTTCAAAACATGATTACATATGGCTTAATACTAATCGAGCTTAAACAAAAGACAATGACCTATTATCACTGTTATATTCAGCATGGTAAAATCAAAATGACACCTAGAAACCATAAATCCAGAAACCATAATTCGACAAACCTGTTAGCCTAGGGCATCCTCTGAGGGTTTCACATTTCTTGGCTTGGTGTCTATCGCACTCCCTGTCTAGCCCCACCACTCCCTTTTTCTCCTCATCCAGGTCAATTGGACAAATCATCGAACCCGACAGGATTGGGAAGCCCTAGTTATCCTCCTACTTCTCAGGCTTCCAAGAGGCCATGGACACCTTGAACCTAATTCCAAACTGCGACTTACAGAGAAAATCAAA